>ML346954.1:0-28959 GCA_005239505.1 Nicotiana paniculata | reverse complement strand
ATATATATATATATATATATATATAACTGCTCTGCCGTAGTAGGCTCGCTCATAGGCTCTCGGACACAGTAGGCTCAGTACATAACTTACCATCTGATCGGAGGTTGCCCAATAGGGGCCTGTCCATTGATTATAGCTCGAAAGTAATTAAAATACTTTAATATTGTATATATAAACTCTCTGCTCTCTTGATTAGAAGAAGGAAATACTCAAATGAATATGATGTCCCGCTAAAGAGAATATTGTAACTTACAAAACTAGAAAAATATACGTAAATTTCGGGATATGAATTTTTCTTTATGCTCCGTTATCAAACTCATGTAATTACAAGACCATGCCAAAATTAAAGAAGGGCTTAGACTTAACATACCTAGAATAGAGAAAAATCCGTATGATATTCTTGGAAAAGGTTACACCATTCTCTCTTAGAATTGTAGAATCCCGTTGTTATTACACAGTGTAACTTTGTATAAAAATTTTGCCCAAAATTCTTCACTTTCTGTAGTTTTAGTTCACGTTTCTTGTGAATTAGACTTGAATATTGTCAAGGTTCAAGTGGTAGTCGAAAATCACTTCTTATGCAGTACTTTAAAGGAAATTTTATTCTCTTTGTTGGGAAAGGTATTATGATATCTCACTTTATTATTCTCTATCCAAATGAAGCCTAAACTTGTATAAATGAAACCAACTCAAATGTCTTACACGTTATTGTCTTGTTACTATAGATAGCAACCTAAGGCAATATGATTAAGAGTCATATGTTTATAACGCATTATTTTTCCACCTATCATTTCAAGTTATGAGTCATTTGCTTTGAATGGAGGGCTGCCATCTCATGCTTTTCTAATACTTATCCAATATATCTCCAATTAATTAGGTAATGTCTCATTGCCCGGTAATTAACCTGTTACACCCCATATTTTCATACGTAGAAATACGCCATAAGTAAATTAATAAAATCTCGGAAATGAGATTATCTCGAGGTTAGCATATTTATGCTATTTATAACCAGCGATAAATAAGTGCTATGAAGGATAAACGGATACACGAATTAAAGAAAATGAGTTTCGTTAAAGGTTGTCAATTTGGGATAAAATATGGTCCGAGCTATAATACTCGATATTTATGGACTAGTATCATTCAAGGTACCATAGGACCTTGATAGTTTGATGTATAAAGTATATTAAAAATGAATATAATTTAAGCATTTTTAGAAAATTCTTAATTTTGCGGGTAATTGGTTAATTATCGGGTAACGGGACATTACCTAATTACCTAATAAGTGGATAATGATTAATATTTCCCACCCCATCTGTAATGACCCGGCCGGTCGTTTCGATAATTATAGCCCCGTTTTCCCTATTTATGATTTATCATATATTTCTTAGCCTATTTATCTTGTGTTCGGTCGGTTGGTTCGGGTTCGTAGTGGTTGTGGTGAGAACTGAAACACTTAGCCTCTTAAATTGGCTTAATAGTTGGAAAAGTCAACTGAGAGTTGACTTATTAGTAAAATAACTCGGAATGTATATTTTATGGCTCGGATAGCTTCGTTAGGTGATTTTGGACTTAGGAGTGATTTCGGAATGAAGTTTTAATGTTCGGTGGAGAATTAGGCTTGAATTGGCGAAAGTTAGTTTTGGCGATTTCCGGTCGGCACGAAAAAATAAGTTATCGGAGTAAGAATGGAATTTTGAAAGTTGGAGCAGGTTCATAATGTCATTTTGGATATGTGTGCAAATTTTAAGGTCAATCAGATGTGTTTTGGATGGTTTCGGCATCCATGGTGAAATTTAGAAATTTCAAAGTTCATATGCTTGAATTTGATGTGATTTTGGTATTTTTGCATTGTTTTTGGGGTTTCGAAGGCTCGGCTAAATTTGAATGAGGTTATGAGATGTGTTGGTATATTTGTTTGGGGTCCTGAGGGCCTCGGAACGAGTTTCGGGTGGTTAACGGGGTGATTTTTGGCTTTGGAGCATAGCTGTTCTGGTGTGTAATTTCTGCAAAAGGTTTTACCCTATGCGTTCGCGGAGGGGGTCTTGCGTTCGCATAGGGGAATTGCAGAGCAGAGGATTTTTCTTCTATGCGTTTGCGAGCCTGGAGCTGCGAACGCAGTGAGTTGAGTTGAGTGGTCATCGCGAACACGGGTGAGCGAGTGCGTTCGCATAGAGTTAGAGGCAGCTGAGGACCCCAGGCCCATTAGCGTATGCGTTCGCAGGGCCTGGGGTGCGTTCCCATGCCCTGTGCTTCGCGTTCACGGGCTTGAAGACGCGTCCGCATAGTGTAAATTATAGGCCTGTTGGGAATAGTTCTATGCGAACGCGGTCTCAGTGACGCGTTCGCGATGAAGAAAAAGGAGCTGAGCAGAAAGTTTTTAAGCTCATAACAAGGGATTAGGGCCATAACTTAATATACCATTAGAGAGCTCGGTAGAAGGAGAATTTGGACGAGAGTTTCAATGGGATTCTTGTGGTAAGTGTATTCAATCACTTTTGGTTTAATTTCATGAATTAGTCTTGATTTTTACCATGTAATTTGAGATATTAAAGTAGAAATTGGGGAAAAGTGGGAGGAAGAATTGGGAATTTCTTTTAATGATTTGAGTGCGCAATTGAGGTCGAATTTTGGTAAATTTGGTATGGGTAGACTCGTGGGGGAATGAAGATTCTAGTTTTGTAATTTTTATCGAATTTCAAGACGTGGGCCCGAGGCTCGGATTTGGCCAATTTCGGAAATTGTGCCTAAAATTGATAGTTTTCGATTGGGCCTTGTTCCTTTAGTGTATATTGATGATGTTAATCTGGTATTGGTTAGATTTGGAGAAATCGGGAGCCGATTCGAGAGGCAAGATCATCGCGGATTAGTATTTGGGCGGGCTGAGATAAGTAATGACTATAAATCTTGTCCTGAGGGTATGAAACCCCGGACCTCGTATTTTTCTCACTAGTTTTGGAGTGGCGCACATGCCGAATGACGAGTGTGTAGCATGCACTGATTTGGATTTGGACTTGGTCCTTTCCGCGGCATTTATTGAGTTGCCTATTTTACTCGAAATCATATGTTAAATTGTGTTCTACAACTATTGTTATATTTGGGCTGTAAGCAATGTTTGGGGCCTTGTGCGGACTTGTTTAGACCCCTTGGGGGCTTTTTACTGCTATTTCCTCACTGTGTTGCCTTATGATTTACACTCAGTCATATTATGCTTAACTGTTTTTGAAGCTCAGCCTTATTTACACTATTTGAGTTATAAAATGATGTTTTGGTTCGAGTACCCCGTTTTATTGATAGCCCGAGGGGCTTACTGAGAGATTCTGACTGAGTGAGGCCAAGGGCCTGATTGTGAGGATATGAGATGTCACGAGGTGTCTTGATTTTAGCGCTTAGGCTGAAGGAGCCCCTCCGAAGTCTGTACACACCCCCAGTGAGCACATGTACCTAATGAGTGTGAGTGTCGAGTGTCGATTGCCGATTGCCAAGTGATTGGGAGGCATGAGTGATAGTGAGATTGCCCAAGGGGATGATACTGAGTGATTGTGAGGTATGCTGAGTGGTGTTTTTCCCGAGGGGCGATTTATGATTCATGTTTTGGCCCGAGGGGCTATTTATGATTTATATCATTTTACACTAAACTCTTCGGGTATTTTATTTCTAAAATTGTTGGGAAACACATTTTTCAAAGGATTTTACTGAAGTTGGCTTTCAAAGCATGTTGATTTCATATATATATATACTGTTGGAAAGGAAGGATGTGTTTATGGTGAACTGATGATTTGATCTTATGTGTTTCTTACTGCTTAGACTTGATTTATTTTTATTACTACTGAGTTGGCATACTCACATTACTCCCTGCACCCCTGTGTGCAGATACAGGTGCTGGTATCGAGCGTTAATCATATATTTCCGTACGGAGCCAAAGTCTAGACATAGAGGTTGTTGTTCAGCGTCCACAACATCTCTGTTTCCCTTTCTTATTTTGTACTTAGTTCTTCGTTCCGAGATTTTGTATTATAATAGTAGGATTTTTGGTATTATTCTTAGATGCTCATGACATGTTGGCTCCAGATCTTGGGGGATGGTTGTAGACTGTTTAGCTGTTTGTTTTGCTTAACAGATTCAGTAATATATATACGTTTATGAAATGTTGAAAATTAGTTGGAAATTATGAAAAGAAACTGTAAATATGTGATTGTTGGCTAGCATAGTTCCACGATAGGCATTGTCACAGCTGGTTTAGGATTTGGGGTCGTGACAAGTTGGTATCAGAGTCTAGGTTACATAGGACTCAACGGTCATGAGCAGGTTTAGTAGAGTCTCGCGGATCGGTACAAAGATGTCTGTACTTATCTTCGAGAGGCTGCAGAACCCTTAGGAACAATCACATTTTTCTTGAATTCTGTCGTGCCATTTTTGTTGATTCTGTAAATCTAAACTTTTGTTGTTTCATTCTCTCACAGATGATGAGCACTCGCGCTACCGATCAGGGTGACCAGCCTTCAGCTATACCAACGAGAGGTTGAGGCCGTGGTTGAGGTAGGGGACCAACCCGTGCAGCAGTCGGGGCAGTACCAAAGGGTCCATCTACCATTCAGGATCAGGTTCCCGTCGCAGATGCTCCAGCGGGACAGGCTCAGGCACCAGCGGTACCTATTGTTATTCCAGGTCTTCAGGATACCTTGGCCCAGATCTTGACTGTATGTACCACCATTGCTCAGGCAGTTGCTGTGTCTTCTACTGCTGCTACTTCTCAGGCCGGGGGAGGCAGTCAGACTCCAGTTGCCCGGATACCTGAGCAGGTTACCCAGGGCCTTCAGACACCGGGGGTAGTTCCAGCCCAGCCGGTTGCTGCAGTTTAGGACTTCGTGGTTCCGGCTGCGCCAGATGATGAGAATCGTAGAATAGAGAGATTTAGTAGACTTCAGCCTCCGACATTCAGTGGTGCTGAGGGCGAGGATGCCCAGGTTTTTCTGGATAAGTGTTAGAGGATGCTTCGCACTTCTGGGATTCTAGAGACCAGTGGGGTCTCGTTTGCTACTTTTCAGTTTTCTGGGGCTGCTTTTACTTGGTGGGAGTCCTTCAAGAGGCGTAGTCCCATTGGTTCAGCACCTTTCACTTGGCAGCAGTTCTCCACTATCTTCTTGGAGAAGTATGTACCCCAGTCTCATAGGGAGGAGCAGCGCAGGCAGTTATAGCAGTTGCGTCAGGGGGAGCTATCAGTGATGCAGTATGAGATGTGATTTTCAGAGTTGGCTCGTCACTCCACCGAGTTGGTTCCTACCGATAGGCGGAGGATTAGGAAGTTCGTGGATGGCCTCACTTATCAGCTCCGCCTTTTTATGACTCGGGAGAGGGTATCAGGTGCTACCTTCGAGCAGGTTGTTGATATTTCTCGAGATATTGAGTCGGTTCACCGCCAGGAGCGGGAGGAGAGGGACGCCAAGAGGCCTCATGGATTGGGTGGTTCTAGTGGTGCTCCTTACAAGGGGCAGTTTCATCATGGTAGAGGCCGTTCATTCAGGACTCCTCAGTCAGTCCGCCCAGCCTATAGCGGTGCATCTTCGGGGAATGGTCCCCGCAGTTCTCAACCAGGACATTCTTCATTCGGTGCCCTCCCAGCCTAGAGAGCAGCTCGAGCACCACCAGTTCAGAGTTCCTCTATGCATGATTCTTCTAGTGGCCATTCTGGTGCCAGGGGTTTCTATCAGTCCCCGTCTCCAGCTCCAGGGAGTTGTTTTGAGTGCGGAGATTTTGGGCACATGTGGAAGCAGTTTCCTCATCGTTCTTGTAGTTCTTCTCAGTAGAGAGGCCATCCATCGACTTCGGCTCCAGTTACTTCACCATCCGCCCAGACAGCTAGGAATGGGGGCCTGACCGCTAGGGGCCGCCCTATAGGGGGAGATTGTGCAGGTGGGGGCCAGTCTCGTATCTATGCACTTCCAGCCAGGCCAGATACTATAACCTCTGCTGCAGTGATCACATGTATTGTCTCAGTCTGTCGTCGAGATGCTTTGCCTTTATTTGACCCTGGTTCTACATATTCTTATGTTTCATCATAGTTTGCCCATTTTCTGGATATGCCCTGTGAGTCTCTAGTTATGTCGGTTCGTGTGTCGACTCCGGTGGGCGATACTATTGTTGTGGACCCTGTGCATCGATCATGTGTGATATCTATTGGGGGTATGGAGACCCGAGTGGACCTATTGTTACTTAGCATGGTCGATTTTGACGTGATATTGGGCATGGATTGGCTATCTCCGTGTCATGATGTTCTTGATTGTCACACTAAGACTGTGACCCTAGCTATGCCAGGATGTCCGAGGGTTGAGTAGAGAGGTTCTTCTGAGAATGTGCCTAGCAGAGTGATTTCCTACCTGAAGGCCCAGCGTATAGTTGAGAAGGGGTGCTTATCGTATATGGTTTTTGTGAGGGATGTCAGTGGTGAGACTCCCACTATTGATTCGGTTCCTGTGGTCCGTGACTTTTCGGATGTGTTTCTTGCAGACCTGCCAGGCATGCCACCTGATAGGGACATTGATTTTGGTATTGACCTGGTGCCACGAACTCATCCTATTTCTATTCCACCTTATCGTATGGAACCAGCGGAGCTTAAGGAATTAAAGGAGCAGCTTCAGGAACTCCTAGATAAGGGGTTCATTTGGCCTAGTGTGTCACCTTGGGGTTCTCCAGTGTTGTTTGTGAAGAAGAAGGATGGTTCTATGTGTATGTGTATTTATTATCGGCAGCTGAACAAGGTTATGGTGAAGAACCGGTATCCCTTGCCTTTCATAGATGACTTGTTTGATCAGTTGCAGGGTGCCAAGGTATTTACCAAGATTGACTTGCGTTTTGGCTATTATCAGTTGAAGATTCGGGGGCCAGACATCCCGAAGACTACCTTCAGGACTAGATATGGTCATTATGAGTTTCATGTTATGTCATTCAGGCTGACCAATTCCCCAGCAGCCTTTATGGACTTGATGCGCTGTGTATTCCGGCTTTATCTAGATTATTTCGTCATCGATTTTATTGACAATATCTTGGTGTATTCCCAACCTCGGGAGGATCATAAGCAGCATTTGAGAGTTGTGCTTCAGACCTTGAGGGAGAAGAAGTTGTATGCAAAATTTTTGAAGTGTGAGTTCTAGCTTGATTCAGTAGAGTTTTTGGGCTACGTCGTGTCTTGTGATGGGATCAAGGTAGACCTAAAGAAGGTGGAGGCAGTGCAGAGTTGGCCTATACCGTCATCAACAACGGAGATCCGCGGTTTTCTTAGGTTGGCAGGTTACTATCTACGTTTCGTAGAGGGATTTTCATCTACTGCAGCACCTATGACCAGACTGACCTAGAAGGGTGCTCAGTTTAGGTGGATTGAGGAGTGTGAGGAGAGCTTTCAGAAGCTCAAGTCAGCTTTGACCACAGCTCCGTTGTTGGTTTTTCCTACTGGTTCAGGTTCTTATACAGTCTGTTGTGTACTTCTAGAGTTGGCTTGGGAGCGGTATTAATGTAGGACGGTAGGGTGATTGCCTACGCGTATAGACATTTGAAGTTGCACGAGAAGAATTATACGGTGTACGATCTTTAGCTAGCAGCTATTGTCCAAGCCTTGCAAAATTTGGCGTCATTATTTGTATGGAGTGCATTGTGAGATTTTCACTGATCATCGTAGTTTGCAGTATCTGCTGAAGCAGAAGGACTTGAATTTGCGTCAGAGGAGATGGTTGGAGCTTCTCAAAGATTATGACCTCACTATTCTATGTCATCCGGGGAAGGCCAATGTAGTGGCCGATGCCCTGATTCGCAGAGCAGAGAGTTTGGAGAGCATAGCCTACCTTCCAGTAGTAGAGCGACCATTAGCACTTGATGTTCAGGCTTTAGCGGGTCACTTGGTGAGATTGGATTTATCAGAGCCCCTGTGGGTATTGGCTTGTGTAGCCTCCAGGTCTTCTCTTTATGATTAGATTAGAGCACGCCAGTATGATGATCCACACTCGCTCATTCTTCAGGAAAGGGTCCGTCGCGGTGATGCCAGGGATGTGGTTATTGGTGATGATGGGGTCATGTGCAGCGGCTGACGGAACGGATAGCAGCCTTAAGCCGGTTCATCTCAAGGTCATCGGGTTGGAGTCATCACTTTTTCTACCTTCTCAAGAAGAAAAACAACTTCGAATGGACTCCGAAATGCCAACAGGCCTTCGAAAAATTAAAACGGTGTTTCTCGAGCCCACCTTTGCTCCATACCCCGAAGGAAGATGAAACACTATACTTGTATCTGGCCGTCCGAAGTAGCGGTAAGTGGCGTGTTGGTTTGAGAAGAACAAGGTATGCAATTCCCTATTTATTACATAAGTCGGACCCTGGGAGATGCTGAAACAAGGTACCCACACTTAGAAAAATTAGCTCTTGCATTAATAAGTGCATCTAGGAAGTTGAAAACATACTTTCAATGTCATCCTATATGTGTGTTAACCACATATCCACTTCGAAACATCTTGCATAAGCCCGAATTATCGGGCCGATTGGCCAAATGGCCATCAAACTTGGAGGGTACGATATCGAATATCGACCTCGAACAACTATCAAGTCTCAAATTTGGCAGACTTCGTGGCCGATTTTGCGCCTACCCTCGTGCCCGAAGTATAAAAATAACTCTTGTTAAAAACAAGAACATCATATAGGGTATGGACCCTCTTAACTAACGGTGTCTCGAATGTGAAAGGGTCCGGGCTCGGTATAGTTCAAAAACTGCCTACAGGCGGCATAATTAGAAATCCATAAAAACTTCGAAGTTGACTAACAATGAGGCCGAGTATGAGGCCATGATTGCAGGTCTTGAACTAGCCAATGGCCTAGGAGCAGAGGTCATCGAGGAAAAATGTGACTCTTTTTTGATGGTTAACCAAGTAAATGGAAGCTTCGAACTTCGAGAAGACAGGATGCAAAGATACTTAGACAAGCTTCAAGTTGCATTGCATCGCTTCGAAGAGTGGACCCTGGTCCATATACCTCGAGAACAGAATAGTGAGGCCGATGAACTCGCAAACTTGGGATCCTCGGTTGAAGAAGATGATATAATCCCTGGGACTGTCGTACAACTATCAAAGTCGGTGATCGAAGAAGGCAATGCAGAGATCAACTCAACAAGTCTAACATGGGATTGGAGAAACAAGTACATCGACTACTTGAAACATGGGAAGCTCCCCACAGACTCAAAAGAATCAAGGGCCCATCGAGCCAAAGCAGCCCGATTTTCACTCGATGCGAATGTAACATTGTATAGGAGGAACATCGACAGGCCACTAGCAGTATTCTTGGGACCGGGGGACACCGACTATGTGCTACGAGAAATCCATGAAGGCACTTGTTGAAACCACTCTAGTGCTGATTCTTTAGTTCAAAAGGTAATCAAAGCGAGGTATTACTGGGATATCATGGAAAAGGACACCAAGGAGTTTGTTCGAAGATGTAACAAATGCCAAAGATTCGCATCGATGATACATCAACCTGGTGAACAACTACACTCAGTCCTATCCCCGTGGCCATTCATGAACCGGGGATGGACATCGTTGGCACCCTACCAACTGCAGCAGCTAAAGCTAGATTTATCTTGTTTATGACTGACTACTTCTCGAAATGAGTAGAAGTGCATGCCTTTGAGAAGATCAGAGAAAAGGAAGTCATTGACTTCATACGGGACCACATCATATTCTGATTCGGTATCCCTCTGAGATTACATGTGATAATGGGAAGTAGTTCATCGACAGCAAGGTGACGAAATTCCTCAAGGAACATAAAATCAAAAGGATTCTATCGACGCCTTACCACCCAAGAGAAAATGGTCAATCCGAGTCCACAAACAAAACTATCATTCAAAACTTAATGAAGAATTTAGAGAATGCGAAGGGGAAGTGGAGAGAAGTTCTACCCGAAGTACTATGGGCATATCGAACAACTTCAAAGTCGAGCACAGGGGAGACCCCGTTCTCTTTGGTATATGGGTCCGAGGTATTGATACTAGTCGAAGTAGGGGAATCGAGCGTCAGATTTCAGCATGCCACTGAGGACTCAAACAACGAGGCCATGAATACCTCTCTCGAGCTACTAAATGAAAAGCGTGAGGCTGCACTAGGTCAAATGGACACTCAAAAACAAAATATCGAAAGGTAATAAGACAGAAGAACGAATCTCCGCTACTTCGGAGTCGGTGACTTAGTAATAAGGAAAGTCACCCTCAACACTCGAAACCCAAATGAAGGGAAGCTAGGCCCTAGTTGGGAAGGACCGTATCGCATCCTCGGAGTAGTATACAAAGGGTCCTACAAACTTAGCACCATGGAAGGCGAGCAACGCTGAGCAATTGGAACACATCGATGCTAAAACACTATTATTGCTAAGGTATAACATTCTCCCTTTTCGTTTATATTTCATACCAACTTGTTGCAGGTGTTCGATTGAGAGGAATCTAATCACCCTTCATCTTGAAGACCTTGGGTTTTAAAGCATGCGTTGCACTCTTTTTCCCTTAGATCGGGTTTTATCCCAAATGGGTTTTACCGGCAAGATTTTTAACGAGGAAACATCTATATGCTACCTAAGAAAAACTCCACAAGTATTCAAGGCTTCTTTTTCAATCAACCTCAAATACTGGGGGGGAATCACCCTGGGAGGTTACCTTTTCAAAGAAAACAAGTTATGCCAAAGAGGGCTTCGATAGGAGGATGTTGTAATGGACCATAACAGTCAAATGAACCATGTCCATATAGAATAGTCGAGACCCCGAGGGAAAAACATGTATGCATTATTCAAGCATTATTATTTATCAAAACACTTTGTGCCTCAAAGAAGTTTACTGTTTTCACATGAAACGACTCAAGGGCCAAATTCTCCCGAACACCCGGGGACTGTCATCGACAATCAACCTATCGAGTCATCAAAGACTCAAACTTATAAGACCTTAAAGAAGCATACTCTAACTTGTAAGACCCCAACAAGGCGTACTCAAACTTGTAAGACCCCTAAAAAGGCGTCCCCCGATATTAAGGTCAAGGCTATATTTTCGAACTTGTAAGACCCCTAAAAAGGCATACCCTCGATATTAAGGCTGAGGTCATCTCACCCGGGGACTAAAGGGTACGGCCAAATATAAAAACTACGGTCATATGAAAAGGCTACGACCGATATGATGCGTCTCTGAGACGTCCGACTTCCGCCATAAAACTAAAGGCCTTTAAATAAAAAAAAAAATCGGCTAAACTATAAGCAAAGGGCTTCGATAATATCAGCTCTGAATAAAGGCTTCGAATAAATCATCCTTCAAGAGAACCTCACGAGGTACTCAATTATCGTCACATATCGACTCATAATCGAGGTTCCTATCAATCGGACCATCGAAAAGTCGGACGAATATAAAAACATACCAAGGCATAAACAGAATTTGTAGAAGTCTTTAGCCAGAAAGAGCGAAAATTGTAGCCATTTTAGAGGTCGAATTGACCCAATATAATAAGAGCCTAAGTGCCGATATGTAAGAGTCTAAGGGCCAACCTAAAGAGCCTAAGGGCCAACCTAAAGAGCCTAAGGGCCAATCTAAAGAACCTAAGGGCCAACTTGAAAAGAGCCTAAGGTCCGTTGTTTAAAACCTAAGGATCGATACCTAAAGAACTTAAAGGGCAAAGCACACTGTGCTCGAGACATCACCTAAGTTCGGACTCGAAAGTTTCGAGCTAAATATTAGCTTGAAGATCAAACCCTAAGTGGTCACTTATTATCGTTCATCGATCAAAGCACAAAAACCTAAGGGTTTTATATCCTAAGTCCAACACACCAGACTGATCATCAACAACATAAAAAAAAACAAAGGCAAGGCATAAATTAACAACAACGATGAAACATATATTTTTTGTATTTATAATGAGAGTACAAAATAAGTCTACAAAACTCCCACATGGATCCCTTACAAAGGGGTTAAAATAGGCCTAATCTATTGATGGGGTCGCGTGCGCGGACGTAGCACCCACAGGGACTACTACACCCTCGGAAGCTTGACCTTTGACAGTCTGACCTTCGGGAGTCTTTTCTACCTCAGGGAATTTGTCCTAACCAACCCCCTCTGGACTAACCTCTTCCCCAGAAGCCTCCTCATCAACCTCTTCTTCGTCGTCTTCAACACCGGCTTCGTCATCAGAATAAAGGAGGAACTTGGCACCAATCTCTTCTACCTTAGCCTGTTATATCTCCTCAAAGAGGTCGAAGCCCTTGCCATGGATCTCCTCAAGGGTTTCCCTACGGGATCTACATCA
Source organism: Nicotiana paniculata (assembly GCA_005239505.1). NCBI lineage: Eukaryota > Viridiplantae > Streptophyta > Magnoliopsida > Solanales > Solanaceae > Nicotiana > Nicotiana paniculata. The sequence goes on along the minus strand of ML346954.1, from coordinate 16,660 downwards.
GACATAGTCGTTGCTTCAATTCTCTCGGTCGGAGGCCCCCCTCAACTCCATTTGAGCATCAGTAGTATCTTTCAAATAGGTGGCTACCATCTTGTCGGCTTTGTCTTGTATCTCCTTGGGTTCGGCTCGGGATTCCACAGCCTCGACCTTCTCCTTCATGAGACCACTCTCGAGTTTGGTTATCCTGTCCGCCTGAACTGAATTGTTCTCTCGAGCGTTACAAAGTTGAATTTCGAGAGCAGACACTTTTGCCAATGCATCTTTTTTGGTTGCACCGAGGACGTCCATATGTGCATTCCATTCATTGCATTCGGAGTTGACTTGGGCGACCTCGCTCCGAAGACGTTCCATCATTTCTACCTTATATTGCAACTGAGTCATTGACGTTTTAGCCTCCGAATAGGGGAGAAGGAGCCCGTATTTTTTCAAAACAGAAGTTACATGCTTCTCTAGCTTGTCCTCATACACACATGCTTTGTCCAACTCAGATCGAAGATGCCTCAACTCCCTTTCTTTCTTGTCACATAAAAGCTTGAGGGACTTCTCCTCATTCGAGGACCTACGCAACTCGGCCTTACAACGGCACAACTCAGTCTTAAACTAGTCAAAGGCCTACAAAAAGAAAAGCCTGGTTAGATAAAAGAGGGAAGTATGGAATAAGAAAGGTTGTGGAACTATTAGATACTTACAATTGAGCAAAGACGTTGAGCCTCCTCGAAGATCGTGTTTGCATATGCTGTTTCGGCCTCATCAACCCTATTAAATAAACCGTTAAAAAGGGTCATTTTTATTCAGGACTTCACCTAATTCGGGCATCTTTAGTTCCCGAGTATCAATTATAGTATTTTCGAAGAAAGATGAAAATGATGGTGAGTGACCTGTTGTCACGGCCTCAGGGAAGTCACCCAAGGCACTCTGATTGGTCTGAGGTGTGTCGAAGCCCACTCCCTTAGGGGTATTTCTCGAAGTCTGAGAGGCAGTTTCCAAGTCAGGCGATAAAGGGACTTTGTCCTTTCTTTCTTTTGGAATTCCTCCCTCGAGGCTAGGGGCCTCGGTTTCGGCAGGTTTAACAACCTCAAAACGATTTCTGGTTCAAGTCACCAACGTGAACCTTCTAACTTGTCATCATCATCGCCCACGGATCGGCGAGCAAGGTCAAAATCCTCGTTGATGACCACATTCTTCTTGCGCCTCCGAGCAGGCTCCGTTTTACTTTGAGCATCCTCGCTCTTCGAGGATCTTTTCTCTTATTGTCTTTCTTCGGCTTGGAAGCCGAGGGTTCTTCTTCCTCCCCGGGAAAGCGTGGCCTTATCTCAGAAAACTCAACAATACCTGTGACCAAGAAGTTAGATAATATGAAGAAAAGTATTTTCACCAAGGAAGAAGTAATGTAACACGCACCATGGTGCTTCGCCTCCCATTTTCCCTTCGACAACTCCCTCCATTTGCGTGTGCCATATGTCGAAGTAGCTGCCAATTTGCAAACCCAGTCCGCGAGATCGAGGCTTGTGTTAGGCATCCATGGGACCTCTAAGAGAAGAGAAAATGAATAGTTATACGAAGTTTAGCAAAATTGATGAGAGGGAAATAAAGCAAAACATTCTACTCACATGTGAAGTTCCTCCGAGGGGATGACATCGATCACCTCACTCGGATGAATCGGCTCATCCAGCCTCGATCCCTGTCCTCGTCGTTACTAGTAAAGAAGGATTTTGTGGACTGGTGTTGAATCTTGATTAAACCTAGAAAATTCTGAGGTCGATACAATCGAATGAGGTGGATGAGGTAGAAACCGATCCCAGCCTTTTCAGCAAAAAACCTCATCATTAGCACGATCCGCCAGAAGGACGGATGGATCTGGGCCAAGGTAACTTGGTAACTCTGGCAAAACTCGAGCATGAGTGGATCAAGGGGACCTAATGTAAAGGGATATGTATACACGGTCAGAAACCCCTCTACGTGGGTCGTAATATCCTCTTCACGAGAGGGTATTTGTAGAACGACCTCTTCCCCCCACCTGCACTCTCTCCTCAAGGAAAAGCTACTCGAAACGATGAGGTTTTCCTTGATCGTGTATACATATCCCAAAGCTGCTCGGAACGACCTTTTCCTTGATCTCATCACTGCCTACCTTGGGGCTATACAAAATCGATGACCATCATGGAAAGGCGGGAGTTTTCCAAGGACACATGGCTAGGTCTGATAAGGTCTGCAAGGGATAGTACAAATCCGTACTAGGTCGTTACACAGCTATACCAATATTATTATTTGTCATAATTAGAAATGTATCATATTAGGGTTTCTCCCCTCCTATATAAAGGGGACCCCAATCATTTTTAAAAGGACAAGTTTTTCACTGCAATAGAACATTCCAGCTTTTATCGTTTAACGTGCTCAACATTTATTCTAAGCTTTATTGTTCTTCGTTCATTGTTCTCCATTTATTGTTCTTCATTTATTGTTCTTAATCCGCTGTTATCAACCGACCTCGAGACCCTCGAGACTGTCGAACTCGAGGCCCCCAGCTCTTTGACAACATTGGTTTGGCTATCATTTCTCCTTACTTACGCTTATCATTTCTTGAATATTTACTAGTATTGAAATAAATCACATATTTTTAGAATCACAAATCAAGTATAATGTTTACCCTATTTTTGAGGTAAACAGTCAGTCAAAACATAATATATATATATATATATATATATATATATATATATATAAAGAAGGTATTTGACAAGTAGGAATCCTATTTATCTTTTTTCTCATTTTTTTGAATTTTTCCTTTCAATTTGACCATTTATCTTAATTTAAAAAATTTATATCCATAATTCACGCATCTTCATTAATTGTGACTTTTCAAGTTCATAACCCTCAATTATTTAATTTGTTATAAATTGTATTTTGGGTTGTGACTTTTGGAATCTGTAACCCCTATTTGTTTAATGTTTTATAAATTGCATCTTTTCTTCTTTTTTTACTCACTCAGTATCAACTCTACATCACACTTCAGTTTTATTTTTGTTCATGAAGAAATAAGTTCACCTCCTCTGTTACTAATTTTTGGGTATTTTTACTCTCCTCTCCGATTTTCTTTTTCTATTGCTTGAGTTTTCTTAACTGAATTGCTTTGTGTGTATGAAAAGTATTCGAGTACTAAATAGAAATTTATAGTAGAGAGTAGCGGAATCAAAAGTTGTGCGTGTGGAAAAAGGAAATTGGTCCAACATGGCCAATATGCCAGCAACAATTTTATTGCCTCAGCATCAACCTCTAACACCCTATCAATGCGGCTGACTTTATATTTCAAGTTTTTTGTTTTGTTAACGGAGAGGTAGTTCTCACTTTGTGATTACTTGGTTTGTAAATATTTTGAATTTTTAACTTATTTAATTTTGAACATTTTGCTTATGGGTTGTGATGTTTTTTATTTCATCTTTTTTTCTTTTGTTCCAGTAGATGCACTCAAAGATAGATCTTAGACTAACAAATATGCGATTTATTTTTATTACCCCTTCCTCTGTATTTCTTTCCTCTCTTTTTTTGTCCAATTAAAATTTTGATCTTTATGCTTATTAGTATGTCAGTTTTACTTTTTAGATATTCATATTGTCAATGTCATTGCCTAATTGGGAAATAAAAATTTATAACTAACTGTAGAATCTAATGTTAATGCCTTTATTTTACATGTATATATAGTTTTTTCTTTTATATTTTTCTCTTTAAATATACAAATGTATACTTGTATATTGTCTCTGCTTTTCCTTTTCCTTTAAATTGTTGCATTAAAGTATGTTTTGGAGGAAAGTACTAATTATATTCCAATGATATGGATAATCGTTAATGAATTGCCTCACAAAATATACGCGTACAGGTAAATGCATAAACAAATGCAATAATGTGCTTATATGTGTTGTTGTGTCATATGAATGATAAGAAAGTTAAATACTTTCTTACCCATTATTTTGTTGATCGCTTCTTCCGTCTAAAGGCACAATTATCTTACCATCGGTTTTAATGGTTGTTTGATATTTGGTAGATTTTACTTTGATAATTTTTCGCAAAAGAAAAAGGTGAATATTTCTATCATGCATGTCACGATCCAAAATCTATCAAGGCCGTGATGGCACCGGACACCATTGTCAGGCAAGTTAATCATTAATTAGTTGAAATAAATTCCTATTTTAATATTTTTGAAGTCATTACCTTTAACTTACGACAGTCTAATATTCCATTTTTATAAAATACATCTCATACACATCCCAGAACCCGGTGACACAAGTACATGAGCAATTTCTAAGCATTTTACAAATTCTACAAAGCTTGTCCGAAATACAATTGGACAAGGAAATTAAAATAAAATAATACAATACGAGGGAGACTCTGTCAGCTGCGGATCGCCTCAGGATAATGCAGCTCACATAAGTCTTCAAACCAGCCACGTCGCTATGAAGGTACTTGTGCAATAAAAATGCACAGCAAGTTGAGTACGAAAACAACGTGTACTCAGTAAGTCGGCTGCCTAACCTCAGAGAGGTAGTGAAGAGAGGTAAAATTAGACACTTGCTAGAGGTAAATTTAGTATATTCAAGTGAGACGCTAAGCATGAATGTCATAGATATTTAATTAAGATCAGGAATAAATAATATCAACCTGTTCCACATTTAACACTTTAATTCTTTGTTATTTCAGTTGACAATTTAAATCATAATCCGGGATAAGAAACATCAAAATTATTTCACATTTTACACATCAATTCTCCTTCCTCATAACTGGCCTTTAAAACTTCCTTAAGCCGATAAACATGTATAAATCACAGAAAATACACAGTGAATATCATGTGCAAGCAACGCCGAGGGTCGACGGCCTGAACCAACATAAACACAAATTCTGCATTGCCGAGGGTCGAACGGCTCGAACCATAGATGCATCTATTTTCCCCGCTCGCGAATCAACCATGCGACGCGGTCAACATAACAATAATAAGGCTAACCTGCTCGCAAATCATACCTGCGACTCAGGTGCTCATATGTACACGTATTCAAATAATAAATCCGCATTTTTATCAAGAAAACAGCTTCTCAGGAAAAGATAAAAATCCTCTTAAAGGAACACGAAAAATAGCATTTAAATCTCTGTTTTGAAGCTCATTTGCCAAGGTTGATAATATTCAATCATATAACCTTATCAGGAATACAATTATCCATGGAGGAATCAATTATCTTTCTAGATGATTAAGAAAATGAACTCTGGTCTTCTTAGGTAACCAATAACTATTTCGATCATATTAGCGGTCTAATATTACTGGTAAGATCACAAGTACACAAGTAAGGCATGCTAGTGGGTCCTAAACTACCCGAACATAAGCATAATAGTAGCTACGCACGGACTCCCGTCACCTCGTGTGTACGTAGCCCCCGAATATAATAGCACATATTTAATTAGTTCACCTAGGGGGACAATTCCCCCTCACAAATTAGAAAGGAGACTTACCTCGCTCCGAAATTTCATAACCAGCTTCCAATCCCTTCCGACGACTCCAATGGATGCACAACGCCCCAAAAATACCAAATAATGGGCAAAGCAATAAAAATTCACTCTAATACTCATAAATAATTCAAATTATATAAGTTCCAAACTTCGCTCAATGAATTGACCAAAATGCCCTCGGGCCCATGTGCCTGGATTCCGAAATTTCTCGAAGATAAACTCTACCCATAGCTTTACTAGTTCAAATATATAATTTACTCAAATATTCATACTCAATTCGTGGCTAAAATCAAAATTATCAAATATCTAGGTTTTCTTCAAAATTCCTAATTTTCCCACAATTTTCATGTTTTAATACATGCATATACCTTGTATTTAACTTGAGGTGAGAAGGAATCACTTACCTATTGATGCTTGATGAAAATCACCCTTTTAAATCCTCCAAAATCGCCCCAACCATAAGAAATATATGAGAGAAATGGCAAAAACCCGTTTAAAATAGAATACTGCCCAGCACTGCCCCTCTATGCGTTCGCATGAAGGCCTTTGCGATCGTATATGTCAAACTTGCTGCCAATCGGGTCGTTACAATACATGAGAAATAAATAAATGAATATAGGAATAGTATACGTGAGAGAATAATATAGTGTTAGAAAATGATTCATTTTTTATTGTAATTTAGAAAACTTAAAAAGATGTTACGATGTGTTAATGAAATAGAATAAGGATGTACGAAAAATTTTTATAAATCAATAAATGGTTAAAAATATATATGAAGGACCACAAGGTGGTGTGACATCTCTCTTAAAAGAAATAATTTCTATTTCTTTTTTCTCCCTCTTTCAAGGCTCCTCTAGCATTAATACGAAAAGTAAAAATTTCTTTCAATGGAAACAACTATGCATTTTGTATCTCATTTAATCAAGCGGTATTGTTATTGTCGTAACGACTCGATCGGTCGTTTTGAGCTCTAGCGCATCGTTCAGCAGTTTGAAGACATAAGCATCTCCATTTCAGGTATTATGACTTGTAAGTATGGTCAAAACTGAAAAGTTTAGAGTTGATTTGCAAAGAAAATTCTCATTTCAGAAGACTTAAGTTGGAGAAATTGACTAAGATTAAAATTTTGAGTAAACGACCTCTGAATCAGGATTTGAAGGTTCCTGTAGGTTCGTACGATGATATCGAAAATATGAGGAATTGATATGGTGCTACGGATATGGTGCGAGATGTTTCCGATGTGTAGTTGGTTGGGGCTATTGTTTTTGCCCTGCAGAAGAATATTATGTTGTTTCAGCTCGGTTGCTGTGTTTCTGAGAACTTTGAGGCATTTGGATTATGAATGGTCCGGTTGGGGTTGATAAAGTAGTAAGACTTGGTGTTCACAAGTAAGGTAGAGTATTCACCTGTGACGTGTTATCGTCGTCCTTGATCGAATAGAATGTGTTAAGTTCGTCAGTGTCATGGTTTCTTCGGGTGCATGGGGCCAGAGTATGGTGAAGAAGTATTGAAGAATGCGGTTGGAAAAGAATGATATTGAATTGAGGCTAGGTGATGGTTCCATTTCTAGGAGGCCAGGTGTAAGAAGCGGAAGTCGAGCAGTCGCAAAGTGGGAGAGTAGCAGCATAATGGTGAATTAGAAAGTATTGTAGCGCAGTTAGTAGATGTCCATGGGGAGCGGGCGGACTGGTAAGTTTGGTGAATGAGAACGGGATTAGGATGGAGTATTGATGTCGTAGAGGTAGTGTAGTACAACGTCGTTGGAAGGTGTCAGTTGGTAAATTACATATGTGGGTTACCTCTTGTAAGTAGGTTAGCCGTCGTGTGGTTGACAAGTTTCTGTGAGGGATTCTAGAGGTTGTTCGGTAGGAGGTAGGATGTGTGAATGATGCTAGATAATTTGAGTGATTAGGGAGTGCTAGCAAGAGAATTTGGAAGAATTGGACGGATCGGTTGAGCAAGATTCATGTTAACAAAGGAGAAAGGCTCTCAGCAGGGTCTAGAGTGGTGCCACGAGTAGTTTCGGGCTAAGTGGGAGAGTCCAACCACCTGCAGTTGGGTTGCAGGATTGTGTTATCATAGGGTTGCAGATTGTCGGCGTGTTGGCAAGTTATTTAAGCTAAGGAGAAAGGAGTAAAATGGTGATCGTGCGTGGGATTTGATAAATGTGTGCAAAGGTTGGCCCTGTTGGACCACGGTTAGGCTTTGAAAGATTTAGAATTTATTCTTAAGGCATAGGCGAGTTGTAAGGGTAGTGACTCAGTCACGTGTTTCATTGAAAAGGGTGTTCATGTGCTAGGAGAGCCTTGGAGTTGATTGTATTCTGGACCAGTCAGAGTGGGTGACTCTCAATAGCGGTCCTAGTGAATTCAAAGTTAAGAATGTGGCGTTTAAGGGCTAAAGGTTGCGTATGATCAGGAATTGAGCTTTTGTAGCATAATTTCAGAGAAAGGGAAAATGGTTGGAGTGTTCTTTGTTATTTTCAGGATCCAGGGTAGTATTGGCGGAGTGAGAGAAATAAACTCCGGGTTGTAGAAAGATTATCAGGAGGGTATGAGACGGGTTGCAGGATTTAGGCGGCATGGTCTCGTGAATCAAGGTCACTCGGGATGAGTGAGGGTTGAGTTTTCTATGAGTTGAAGGAAGTTAGTATTATTCCTGAGGCACTTGAAGATGATTAAAAGAAGATAGATTGATCAGCCATGGTTGAAACGGCACATTTACGGCAGTGACCAGTTCCTTCGATGTGATTAAGTTATGCATGTGGTTTGTGTCGGTGTGTGCGAGGTTTGTCGGCCTTCGTAATAGATTTCATGTGGGAGCATTCGAGTGCTATGGAATGTCAGTTGTAGGCGGATTCCGGAAGGGTTATTGTGGTACAGACTACTACTTAAGGATTTTCATGTTGGGTGATTGTGGGAATTCACTCGTGTGATGAGATGGTACTCTTGAATTGAGTTAAGTAAAAGGTTTTTGTATGATGAAGTGTTCACCCTAAGTTTGGCTAGGAGAAAATTTCAGTGGTATTGATGTCCATTTGGGATTCCGAGCCCGGGAATAACTCTGTATGGTGATTCCGTAGTACGGAGCACGATCGGAAGTGAATTCGGATGTCCGTAGGTCATTTTGAAGTCATTTGGCTAAAGATAGAATTTTGAAGGTTTTTAAGAAACACGACCAGAAGTACAAATTTTGATATCGGGGTCGGAATGCGATTCCGGAAGGTGAAGCAGGTCTGTAATGCCGAATATGACTTGTGTGCAAAATTTGAGGTCAATCAGACGTGATTTGACGGGTTTCGGCATCAGATGTAGAAGTTGGAAATTTCTAAATTCATAAAGTTTGAATTTTAGTTCAATTCGTGATTACGGCATTGTTTGATTTTATTTCGAGAATCGACTAAGTTTGAATGAGGTATTAGGACTGGTTGGTAGGTTCGGTTGAGGTCCCGGAGGCCTCGGGCGTGTTTCGAATGCTCAACGGGTCGATTCGTGCCTTGTGAGAATTGCTGGTTTTTCTAGTGTGAGAGCAGCAGATATTTACACAATGCGATCGCAAAAGAGGGTCTGCGATTGCACAGTGCAATTTGGGAGGCTGCTGGACATTGTCTTATGCGATCGCAGGTAATTGTATGCGATCGCACAATGCAATTTAGGAGGCTACTGGAATTTGGTCTATGCGATTGCAGGTAAGTATATACGATCGCATAGAGGGAAAAAATGAGGCTTCAGGCTTATGGCTTGTGCGATCATAAGGTTAAATGTGGAACGCACGGTGTATGTTTAGAGGCTTATGGGAATTTTCCTATGCAATCGCGGTTATAGGAGTGCGATCGCATAGAGGGTTGGTCTGGGTAGTGAACTATTATAAAACGGGATTTTGGCCATTTCCTCATTCTTTCTCATGGTTGGGAAAATTTTGGAGGATTTCAAAAGGTGAGTTTAATCAAGCATCATTAGGTAAGTGATTCTTTCTCATCTCAAGTTAAATACAAGGTATATGCACGGATTAAAACATGAAAATTGTATAAAAAATGGGGTTTTTGGAGGAAAAACCTAGAAATTTTATTTTGGATTTCTACCACGAATTTGAGCATGGAATTTAGAGTAAATTGTATATTTGAGCTAGTAAGTCTATGGGTAGAGCATATCTTCGATAAATTTCGAAACCCGGGCACGTGGGTCCGAGGGCATTTTGGTCAATTCACTAAGCGGAGTTGGGAAATTATATATTTTTAATAGTTGCGAATATTAGAGTATATTTTCATAGGTTTGTCGTTATTTGGATAGTTTTGGAGCGTTGTGCGTCCATTGTAGTCATCGGAAAGGCTTGAAAGTCGGTTATGGAATTTCGGAGCGAGGTAAGTCTCCTTTATAACTTTGTGAAGGGAAATTGTCCCCCTAGGCGAACTAATTAAGTATGTGCTATTATCTTCGGGGGCTATGTACGCACGAGGTGACGGGAGTCCGTGCGTAGCTACTATTATGCCATGTCCGGGAAGTCTAGGACCCACTAGCATGCTTTACTTGTTGTACTGGTGACCTTTTCAAAAAAATATCATGTGATGCTTTCAATTAGTATCTAAATCTCTGAGAAGGATAGAGTTTACTTTTCTTAATCACCTAGAAGGAGAATTGATTCTTCCTTGGATAATTGTGTTTCGGATAAACCTATCGAGTTTAGAACCCTGTCGAAATTGGCAAGTAAATCTTCAAAAAAGTTTTAAATATTATACTCATGTTTATTAAAAGGGAGAATTTTATCACTTAATTGAACAACTAATTTTCCTGATAAAAATGTTGTTTATTGGTGTGCATATGTGTAACTTTTGGTGCCTGAGTCGCATGTATGATTCGCGAGCAGGATGATCATGTATTTATGTATGTTCATATGAGCACCTGAGTCGCAGGTATGACTCGCGAGCAGGTTAGCCTTATTATAATTATGTTAACCACGTCGCATGATTGATTCGCGAGCGGGGAAAATAGATGCATATATGGTTCATGTCGTTCGACCCTCGGCAGTGCACATTTTATGTTTATGTTTATGTTGGTTCGGGCCGCCGACCGTCGGCATTGCTTGCACATGATATTTACTACGTATTTGCTGTGATTTATACATGTTTATCGGCCTAAGGAAGTTTTAATGGCCAGTTATGAGGAAGGAGAATTTATGTGTAAAATGTGAAATAAGTCTGATGTTTCTTATCCCGAATTATGATTTAAATTGTCAACTGAAATGACGAAGATTTAAAGTGTTAAATGTGGAAGGAGTTGATATTATTTATTCCTGATTTTAATAAATTGTCTATGACATTCATGTTTAGTGTCTCACTTGAATATACTAAATTAACCTCTAGCAAGTGTCTAATTTGACCTCTCGTCACTACCACTCTAAGGTTAGACGGGCGACTTACTGAGTGCAAGTTGTTTTCATACTCATGCTACACCTGCTGTGCATTTTTATTGCACAAGTACTTTTATAGCGACGTGGCTGGTCTGGAGACTTAGGTGAGCTGCATCATCTGGAGGTAATCCGCAGCTGACAGAGTCTCCCACATATTGTATTTATTTCCATTTTAAATTCCTTGTCCAATTTGTATTTCAGACAAGCTTTTTAATATTTGTGAAATTCTTAGAATTTACTCATGTACTTATGTCACCGGGTTCTGGGATGTGTTTGGGATTTTACTGAATAAACGGAATATTTACCTGTTGTATTTATTTGATAAATTTTTATTCGTTTTTATGACTTGTAAGTGAAAGGTAATAATTTTCGATAAAAAAATGTTAAAACCAGAAATTATATCAACTAGTTAAAGTTTGGCTTGCCTAATGGTGGTGTCCAGCGCCGTCACGACCTTAATAGATTTCGAGTCGTGACAACTTGGCATCATAGCACTAGGCTCCCGTAGGTCTCACGAGTCATGAGCTTGAGGATCGGTACGGAGACGTCTGTACTTATCTTCGAGAGGCTACAGGGCTGTTAGGAGTACTTCCCTTCTTGATTCCACATTGTCCGATTTGATTCCTTTAAGGCTTATGCCTAAGTTTATTCCTACTCAATCTTACCCGTCGCGAAGCGCTTGCCATGAATCGGAAATCTGAGGAATTGATATGGTGCTACGGATATGGTACGAGATGTTTCCCATTTTTAGTTGGTTGGGGCTGTTGTTGTTGCCCTGCAGAAGAATATTATGTTGTTTCAGCTCGGTTGCTGTGTTTCTGAGAACTTTGAGGCATTTTGATTATGAATGGTCCGGTTGGGGTTGATAAAGTAGTAAGACTTGTAGTTTTCATGTAAGGAGGAGTATTCACCTCTGACGCGTTATCGCCGTCCTTGATCGAATAGAATGTGTTAAGTTCGCCAGTGCCATGGTTTCTTCGGGTGCATGGGGCCAGAGTATGGTGAAGAAGTATTGAAGAATGCGGTTGGCAGAGAATGATATTGAATTGAGGCTAGGCGGTGGTTCCATTTCTAGGAGGTCAGGTGATGTGTGGCTAAAATTCATGGTTTAACACGTTATGTGCCTTACATTTTATGTGCGTTAATGATAAAAATACACTTTTTATGTGCATAATGGAGTCTATTTCATGTGTAGGTGAATTGGAGATGGAAGCCGAGCTAAATGGATGCAAATACGTCAAAAATACCCTCAAGAGTCGAAAAGGAGCAACCCGGCTATAGTGGGGCGTTAGACCCATAAAGCTAGGCCTAACCTGGCTATAATAGGGCGTTTGGGGCTTAACGCCTTGGTCCCAGGTCCGGTCAATTCCGAGTTTTGAAGGTTTTAAGTGTTTCCCGGTTTGAATAGAAGTCTCCTACATGTTTAGGGTTTATCCCAAACATATAAATAGACCCAAAAACACAACAAAAAAAAAAGAAAGGAAGCCATTGAAGTGATGAAAAACCTGTGGATTACTACTCAGTGAAGCAAACATTGATTTTTATAGGTTTTATTTATTATTTTGTAGTTCAATTATGCAAGTTATTTTAGAATTGACTATTATGAATATGAGTAGCTAATTTTCTTAATCTAGGGTGTTGGTGGAACCCGTTGGGGGATAAACTTATTGTGATATTAATATAGTTTTGATTGGTTGATTAATCTCTATTTGTTCAACTACGTTCTTGTTGTAGTTGATTGAAGGGCCCTCAATTAGCTGTTCCTATTTATTATGTATCTACTTGAGAGAGAGTGCATATTTAGGTAGTTGTTTGAACAACATCACTCCCGGAGTATAGACGAAAGTCATAACCGAGGGTTTAGAGGTTGAATTAGAGATAACGATACCTCGGGTGCAATCTAAAGTGAACTGTAATGCAATCTAGCTAGCGTAACTTGAGAGAGTGCGTCTAGTAAATTATCATAATTACTTGAGAGAGATTTATGGTAGATAGAGTGTTCATGATTGATAGAGACAACTAATCAAACTATAAGAAGTATCCGAGAAGGAAATTCACCGAAGGGGGAAACCATAACCTTAGACCTTTATTATAATTGTTTACACCATATTGTTAGTTAATATTTAGTTTATTACTTTTTTCAGTAGAAATAATAAAACATCACCAATTTATATTCAAAAGTCTTGAGAGAATAGATTAAGTAAAAGTTGAGTATTCTAACGGCTTGCTTGATACGTTAATTCCCTGTGGGATCGACTCTGGGCATAATACCCCAGATTATATTTGCAACGCCGCTTAGTCTTTTATTAGATATAGTTGAGCGTGATCAAATTTTGGCGCCGTTTCCGGGGAGTAACTGTATTATCAATTGAGTTGGAAGAAATACAAAATTCTCAAAATATAGTCAATTTTCTTTAAATTTTCGTTTTTACATTGAAAGTTTAACGTTTGCTAACGTGTTGCAGGTGCATGCCTAGAAACTCATCAAGGACTGGTGAAGTAGTTGAAGCCTTATCAGACCCCGAGAAAGTTTTCAAGGCCCTAGATTGAACCAACCGGAAAAGCAAATATCAACCACAAATTGAACAAATTGAAACCGACATGGAAGATCTACACAACCGGAACAATAATGGGGATGATGTGGTAGACCCAATCGCTCAAATATGGGCGGAGGCTCACTTATATGACTGGGCACAACCCGCAGCTGAGAATTTGGCCACTGCGATACTGGTCCCTCAGATACAGGCCGAGTCCTTCCAGATAACAAATAATATGTTGCACTTATTGCAGAACAAAGGGCTATTCTCGGGGTCATACATCGCAGACCCCCAGCAGCCTTTGAAACACTTACTGTCAATTTGCAAAACACAGAGGTAGCCAAACGTCACTCAGGAGGCAATAAAATTGTTGTTGTTTCCATTCTCAGTGAGTGGCGCTGCCCAGACTTGGCCAAACTCACTCCCCATCAATTCCATTACCACATGGGAGGAGTTAGTTAAACAATTCGTGAACAAGTTTCATCCACCTAACAAGACTGCTCAACAAATTGATGAAATCTTGAGCTTCAGATAGAAACCAGTTGAAACACTGCAGAGGCATGTGAACAATTTAAGAGGATGCTGGTTATCTGTCCACATCATGGTATTCAAGAGCAAATGTTGGGGCAGCGTTTTTATATGGGTTTGGCTGATACTTTTAAAGCAAATGTTGATGCTTCGGCTGGTGGAGAATTCTTGAACAAAACGTGGAGAGAAAGTCAAATCTTACTTGATAAAATGGCACAGAATTCAGGATGGACAACAAGGAATGCACCCATTACTCCTGTAGTTTTCCATTCGATCAATCTAATACTATTGCAGAGAACGTGGCCACCTTGATAACACAGATGAGTGTACTTACTAAGAAGGTGGAGGAATCAAGACAAAAATAGCAAGTACACATCGTATACACAACCAATGGGGACTTATGCACATCTTGCATTATTCAACCACTTGGTAATCACTGGAATGCAGAATGTCATCACCCTCCTTATCCAGAAAATATGAATTATGTGTCGAATTATGGAAGCTAGAGACAAGGGGGGAAGAACTGGGGTCAGTACGTTCAACCATATAGACCACCCCACCAACAGTAGAACAGTGGAAATATGGGTGTTAGGGGACAACAAGGTAATGCAGCACCATATCAGAGGCCACAAGGTTATAACCATCAGAATCAACAACAAGCATACTACCCTCCTCAGCATCAACGGGGGAGGGGGGAAAGCAAGAAGATGGGTTTTCCAGGTTAGAAACTATGATGCAGCAGATTATTGGGTCAAATGCCAAAATCAGCGAGAGAGTAGATGTACATGATGCAGCTATTAAAAATATTGAAGTACAGTTGGGCTAGATATCTATGGCAGTGAACAATCGTCCTCCTGGAACTTTACCTACAGATACTTAGGTAAATCCTATGGACCAGGGCCCAAGGAAGCTGATAGCAGTGACTCTCCGCAGTGGCAGAGACTTAAACTTGGAACTGGAGAGAGATCGTGAAAGCAGACAGGCCGAGACACTGGTACCCATGCCGATTGAACTTGATGATTCAACAAACTTGACCAAGGTAACAGTGCAACCTACTGAAGGAGAACCCAGTGCATAGAGAGACTGAAAAAGAAGTGGAGATATCCAAGAAGCCGATAGTTGAGGTGGTGGCTGAGAAAGAAAAGTCCCAAATCACTGGGAAAAAGAGACCTCCAGCTCCATTCCCTCAGAGGCTAGCCAAATACCAAAAGGATGAACAGTACAAAAAGTTCTTGGACATGCTAAAGCAAATACAGGTAAACATCCCATTGATTGATGTGTTGAAGGAAATGCGTGGTTACGCTAAAATGATGAAGGACTTGATGTCCAGAAAAGTTGACTTCCAAGATCTGGCTATTGTCACCCTTACTCATACTTGTAGTGCGGTGGTGACGCGCCGTATTGCTGAAAAGTTGTCTGACCCAGGCAGTTTTACAATTCCTGGTACCATTGGCAACTTAGCTTTCCCCAAAGCTCTATGTGACTTGGGGGGAAGCAGGGGAAGCATTAATCTGATGCCGCTGGCCATATATAAAAGACTGGGGATTGGTAGAGCCAGGCCCACCTCTATGCTGCTGCAACTTGCTGATAGGACGGTGAAGAGACCGTCGGGTGTTCTGGATGATGTGTTACTACAAGTGGGGAAGTTTGTGTTCCCTGCTGATTTTGTGATACTAGATTGTAAAGTGGATGAGGAAATTCCTATAATCTTGGGAAGGCCATTCTTGGCCACAGGCAGAGCCCTTATCGATTGTGAGACTGGTGAACTTAAGATGAGGCTCAATGATGAAGAAATCACTTTCAACGTGCAGAAGTCTATGAGGCGACCTAGTGAGTTCGCCAACTGCTCTCTTATTGATGCTGTGAATGTGATCCCAGAAAAAGATGATGCATCCCTGACTGTTGGGGACCCTTTGGATGAATGTTTGATGAATTTAGATGATATGAACGGTGAAGAACTGGCAGATTGGGTGTTAGCACTTGAGGAAAAAGAGGTATGGCCAAAGGCTCTCGAGTTTAAGTCACTATACGTAGAGGAAAGATAGAACCCCNTTTTGTTGAATCTAGTGTCATTAGTGTTGAGGATGTTGGTACACACTCCAACCATTTTTTCACATTGTGTTTGGATGATGATATGAAAATAGAGACACCCGAACCACCTGAGGAGTTAAGGGATAAAGCACAAGATGCCTACATTCTGGAATTCTTCTTGCCAGAAAGTCGGGAGTACACATCCCATATAAAGGCCAAGAAGCGCAAATTACTATATTATTTTATTGGGCTAGGAAGATTTGTTCCACCACCCCAGGATCATGATCATAGAGCAGATTCAAAACTTGGGATCCAATTCATAAGTTCAAAGTGGAGGCATAAAGTGATTCAAGTGAATGCTCGAAGGAGCAGGGAAAGCAAAACTAATGGAAAGGATGTCGACGCTACTTGAGCAGGGAGTTTCTTGCACCTTACTTTTATTTCTTATTTTGTCTATATGTGATGCACTGAGGACACTGCATGATTTAAGTGTAGGGTGTTGTAGATATTTGTTGTGATTTGTTGTGTTTAGTGTGCTTTCTTGTTAGTAGTTTTAGCTTTTCTTGTTAGTAAGTTTTTCTTTTAGTTAGAACAAAACAAAAACAAAATTAGAAATATGTGGACTATTCCCGACGATGGATCTCTTAGACAGTTCTCTTGAGGGAAGTAAG
>MDKI01242294.1:0-24183 GCA_005239505.1 Nicotiana paniculata | reverse complement strand
TTCTATATGTTTTTGCCACAGCCGTGTACTTCATCCCGGCCTTATCTCTTGGTTTGTTTTTCTATCAGTTGTTATTTTTTTTTCCTCGGTTATTGCATCCGCTAATTTCTTATGTGTATGATCGAATCCTATGTGGATTGCCTACGTATCACGGCGCCGCGTGAATCAGACCATTGCGTAGTTCAATATGTCTAAACCCCGAAAGGCATATATCATTTTCTAAAAGCTTCATTCTGAGAAAAATTTCATTCATTAAATAAACGCTTTTGATTACAGAAAGTTAACCGCTCGGAGCTTAGAAAACAGAATTGACACACATTTTTCGAAAACTATAAAGACTATCGTGGACTCAACATATGATTGTGACTAAAAAAGTGAAGTACAGACTCGAACATATCAAGAATACATTAGTGCTTTCGTTGCTCCAGGGACCGGTGGGGCGTCATTCGGCCTTGCCACGGGCCTACGTGCTATGTTTTGTCGGAGGAAGTAACAGTCGTCCATTATCTTATGGACAAAGATCATAACGGCAGAGAAGAAAGTGGATCGGGTCATATCTTCGCATCCTTGACATTTGATGACGATGTAGTCCGCTATCTCTTGGACCCGTCGCCTGATAATACCTTTCTTTTGAAATAGGCGCCCGAGTTGTTGGGATCTTGCTTCTAGAGTTTGGGCATCCTTGTGGCTTTGGTTTTGCCATTTTTGCAACTCTCTTTCTAACCGAGCTATCATGGCATAGCACTGTTCCCTCTCTATTTTAAATCCCTTTGCCTTTTTGGCCCTTTCGTTCTCAATGGTGACCAACTTTTCTTTCAAACCCATGACTTCCTGGTCATACTTCTTTTTTAGTTTCTGAATAAATCCTGTTCTTTCTTCTTCACTCCTTGTTAGTCTGGCCCGAACTTCTGCCAGTTCTTCTTCGGCTTTGTCTAACTCGTTCCCATAACTACATACTTTATGCCTCAAACCGTTGATAAGTCTTTCGTCGGTGCTGCTTCTTTCTGGGTTCTCGGCAGCTATTTTCAGTTCCTGTATCTGGGCCCGGAGGGCTTCATTTTCTTGAACTAATCTATTTTTCTCTCCTTCGATTGAGGCAGTTTGCAGAGTATTTTCGAACTTGATTTCCCTGACCTGGGCCTCCAATTTGCTTATGGTGGCTCGGTAGCTGTTCTCTTTTTCTAACCAAGCCCAATGCTCTTGAGTTTGCTCGGTGAATTGTTGTACATGGGGTCTTTTTGCGGGTCGTTCTTGCTCTTGATTCTCCCGGCCCCTTACCCCGTACCAGGAGGTGTAGGCGGGTTCCACTTCCCCTTTTGATAAGTCTCTCACTCAAGTTCGAGGTTCTAAAAACCGGCATTCATTCCAGATTTGGCGGACCCTGCTTTCAGGAAATGCAGCTCTTTGGCACAATTTAATGGCTTGTTGGCTTAAATCCTCATCATGGGGAACACCCTGCTTCCTCCCTAACTGGCGTAAGACCCGGTGCGGGGAATATGATTGAATGCTTCGCAAGCCCATTAATACGAGATAGCAAACCTCGGTCGACATATTGATTACCTCGTCGAGAGGGAGCCATCCGAACGTCCACTCGATTTTGTTGGCGGTTAGTGAGCTCAAATAGGAGCGCCTGGATTCCGTCCCTTCTGGGAATTGGTGGCCTTTTACCCGAGTGCTATGTTCCTCAATGCAATTTAGACCGGTTAACCATATTTCATATAGCCTGGTCGGTGGAAGAGATGTTCAGTCAGCCAGATTTGTAGGATTAGGTTGCACCCCTCGAAGAATTTTCCCCCGGATTGGCAAACTGTTAGAGCACAGTATATATCGGCTAAGACCATCGGTATCAATGTTCCATTGGACTTTTTCATCATGAAGTCTGCCATCCCCACAAGTCCGATGTCTATGCATCCGTCGCTTCTTGGGCATATCAAGGTGCCCAAGAATGCTACCACAAAAGCTAACCCCCGGCGGGCTTCCCATTTAGCTTGATCTTTGTGAGTTAGACCAGTGTTGCTAGCCTCGTAACCCTGGGGATATCCATAACTTCTGTAAAGAAAGTAGAAAGTACAGAAGCCTTCGGACAGATGTGGGACTAGAGTTCATTTTCTTAATCATCTAGAAGGATAATTAATTTCCTCCGTGGATAATTGTATACCTGATGAGATTATATTACTGAATATTATTAAACTTGGCAAAATGAGTTTCAGAACAAAGATTTAAAAGCTATTTTTCGTGTTCCTTTAAGAAGAAGTTTACCACTTTCCTGAATAACTGCCTCCTTAATAAAAATGCAAATTTATTATGGGAACATATGAGTACCTGAGTCGCATGTATGATTCGCGAGCAGGCTAGCCTTATTATTTTTATGTTGACTGCGTCGAATGATCGATACGCGAGCGGGGGAAAATAGATGCATCTATGGTTCGAGACGTTCGACCCTTCAGCAGTGCACATTTTATTATTATTGGTCCGCGACGTTCGACCCTTGGCATTACTTGCGCATGATATTCATTGCGTATTTGCTATGATTTATACATGTTTATCGGCCAAAGGAAGTTTTAAAGGCCAGTTAAGAAAAAGAAGAATTTATGTATAAAATATGAAATAAGCCTGATGCTTCTTATCCCTGATTATGATTTAAATTGTAAACTAAAATGACGAAGATCTTAAAGTGATAAATGCATAAGGAGTTAATATTATTTATTCCTGATTTTTAATCAATTTATTATGACATCCATGCTTAGTGTCTCACTTGATTATACTCGATTGACCTCTAGTGAGTGTCTAATTCGACCTCCCGTCACTACCTCTCTAAGGTTAGGCAGGCGACTTACTGAGTACACGTTGTTTTCGTACTCATACGACACTTGTTGTGCATTTTTATTGCATAGGTACTTTCATAGCGATGTGGCGGATTTGGAGACTTAGGCGAGCTGCATCATCCGGAGGCGCTCCGCAGCTGACAGAGTCTCCCTAATATTGTATTTATTTTCATTTTAAATTCCTTGTCCAATTTGTATTTCGGACAAGCTTTGTGATGATTGTATAAATTCGTACAAATTGCTCATGTACTTGTATCATCGGGTTCTAGGAAGTGTTTGGAATTTACTGTAATAAATCAAAATTTGTTTACCTGCCGTATTTACTTAACGGAAATTTTTGTTTAGTTATTATGTAATAAAGTGAAAGGCAATGGTTTCAAAAATGCTAAAATAGGAAATTTAACTTAACTATTTAAATGATTGTCTTGCCTGACCATGGTGTCTGGCGCCATCACGACCTTGTGGATTTCGGAACGTGACATCATGGTATCAGAGCAGTAGGTTCCCTTAGGTCTCACGAGTCATGAGCAAGTCTAGTAGAGTCTTGTGGATCGGTACTTGAGACGTCTGTACTTATCTTCGAGAGGCTACAAGGCTGTTAGGAGCACTTTTCTTCTTGATTCCTCATCGTGCGATTCGATTCCTTTGAGGCTTATGCCTATGTTTCTTCTTACTCAATCTTATACGTCGCGAAACGCTTTCTATGAATCGGGAATTTGAGGAATTGATATGGTGCTACAGATATAATACAAAATGTTTTCCATGTGTAATTGCTTGGGTTTGTTGTTGTGTCCCTGCAGGGGGATAATATGTTGTTTCAGCTCAGTAACGGTGTTTCTGAGAGCCTCAAGGATATGCTCAGGTGGTGATGATACTTACGATTGGTTATCGCGCGATGCAGGTGTGATGGTAGGACGTTTTCCCATATGTTGAGTCCTGATGAATGGTTTGAAGGGAGGTCTTCTCAGTGCGTGATTTCAAGATTTTGGTATTTTAGTTCCGGTAGAGGAAAGGCATTTGGACTATAAATGGTCAGGTTTTGGTTTTATAAAGCAGTAAGACTTGGTGTTTTCAAGTAGGGTGGATATTCACCTGTGATGTGATATCACCATCATTAATCGGATGGAATGTGTTAAGTTTGTCGGTGCTATGGTTTCTTCGGTTACATTGGGTCAGAGTATTGCGGAGAAGTATTGAAGAAGCGGTGGTCAAAGATCTTGGTGCGTGGTGGTTGAGAATTGAGTAGTTATTTCTAATGAAGACAGCTCGAGAAAGATGATCTTCGGAGAGTTTGAAGTCACGGCGAACTGCTGGATTAAGAACTGCATAGAATGATATTGAATTGAGACAGCAATTGGGCAGTGTGCGATAAAGGAAGATATGTGAAAGTGCTAGGCGGTGGTTCCACTTCTAAAGGGCCAGGAGTAACGAAAGGAGGTCAGGTAGTGCCTAAAGGAATGATTTTGACCAAAGAGGGGGACCGGCAGCATAGTGGTGAATTAGAAGGTATTGTGGAGCATTTAGTAGATGTCCATGGGGAGCGGACGGACTGGTAAGGTTGGTGAGTGAGAACAAGCTTAGGATGGAGTATTGATGTCGTAGAGATAGTGCAGTTCAGCGCTGTTGGAAGGTGTCAGTTGGTGATTTACATAGGTGGGTTACCTCCTATGAGTAGGTTATCGGTCGTGTGGTTGGAAAGTTTCTTTTAGGGATTCTAGTGGTTATTCGGTAGGAGGCACAATGTGTGAATGATGCTAGAGAATTTGAGTATTTTTAGGGAATGTCGACAAAAGAATTTGGAAGGATTGGACGGATTGGTTGAGAAAGATCATGTTAACAAAGGGGAAAGGATCTCAGCAGGGTCTAGAGTGGTTCAAGGAGTAGCTTCGGGGTAAGTGGGGGAGTCCCACCATCTGCAGTTGGGTTGTAGAATTGTGTTATCATGGGGTTGCGGATTGTCGGTGTGTTGTCAGGTTATTACGGCTAAGGGAAAGGAGTAAAATGGTGATTGTGCGTGGGATTTGATGAATGTGTGCAAAAGTTGGCCTTGTTGGACTAGGGTTAGGCCTTGAAAGATTCATGATTTATGCTTAAGGCATGGTCGAATTTTAAGGGTAGTCACTCAGACACGTGTTTCATTGAAAAGGGTGTTCGTGTTCTAGGAGAGCCTTGGAGTTGATTGTATTCGGGACCAGTCATAGTGGGTGACTCTCAATAGCGATCCTAGTAAATTCAAAAGTTAAGGATACGGTGTTTACGGGTTAAAGGCAGTAGTATGATTAAGAATTTAGCTTTTGCAGCGTAATTTTAGAGAATGGGAAAATGGTTGGAGTGTTCTATGTTATTTTCCGCGTGCAGGATAGTATTGGATGAGTGAGAGAGATAAACTCCGGGTTTTAGAAAGATTATCAGGAGGGTATGAGAATCGTTGTGGGATTTAGGCAGCATGGTCTCGTGAATCAAGGTCACTCAGGATGAGTGAGGGTTGAGTTTGCTATGAGTTGAAGGAAGTTACTATTATTCTTGAGGCAATTGAGGATGATTAAAAGAAGATAGGTTGATTAGCCATGGTTGAAATGGCACATGTACGGCAGTGATCAGTTTCGTCAGTGTAATTAAATTATGCATGTGGTTTGGGCCGGTACGTGCGAGGCTTGTCAGCCGTCGTAATAGATTTCATGTGGGAGCATTCGAGTGCTATGACCTGTCAGGTGTAGGCGGATCCCGGAAGGGTTATGGTGGTTCAGACTACTACTTAAGGATTTGCATGTATAGTGATTGTGGGAATTCACTCGGGCATTGTGGTGGTTCTCTTGGATTGAGGTAAGTAAAAGGTTTCTATATGATGAAGTGTTCACCATATTAGTGGTTCAGAAGTTATGATGGAATTCTTGCGCTATCTCATATTGACATGTTAGGTGCGGTAAGCACTATGTAACTGGAAGTAAGGAATCAAGGTTGGGGTTTGGTGTTGACAAGGATGTCATGAGCTCGGATGAGCAAGAATAAGGGATTTGAATGTTTAGAGTTAGCTGGTGTTGTCTTCGGTGTCACCTGTGATCGGTGTTCGGTGAAAGAGGCTTTGCATCCTAGTTATGGGTTCTTGATTTGTTTTACAGCGTTAGTGTGGCCAGTGGTGGATGTGCAGACGTGTTACCTGGTGTGGAAGGTCGCGGGAGCGTAACCACGAGAAGATTGCAGAAGTGCGACATGTAGTCACTTAATGGATTGAAGACTTGGACTGAGTATAAAGGAGTACAATATTTCTTATTTGAGAGTTTATGCCCGAAAAGCGTTCAGTTCATTTGGTTGTGTATTGTGGGGTGTTTTTCCCGACTATGATGGTTATTCTTGCGTATTATGAGAGGAAGTGGGTTAATATGAACCCAGGTAAAGCTATTAGCTTAATTTGGTGCGAGCAAGGTAGGCTCGATGTTTGTGGATGGATTTAAATATAATCATGGGCTCTGTATGAGCCAGGCTTGTCTATTTCAGTAGAGCGCTTCTCATGGAAAGGTATTAGAACAACATATATTGTACCGTGTGAGTTGTGAAATGGCTTGATAATTTCTTATGTGTTGAGATCTCCGCGTAGTGATGATATTATGTGAGCAGGACAGCTCTTGAGATCCAGAGTATATATATATATATATCGCACCTCAGTTGTGCTTGAGTTTTGTAGCATATGGCTTTATCAATCTCCCCAGGATGGTATTATGCAATTAGTGTGCTTGTGACCGATATTCGGAAATTTGTAATAGTGAGCGATTCAGCTCTATGTATCTTCTTATGTAAATTTTATGTGTGGATCGGGTGGTACGTTGCCACGGGTATGTTATTTGGATCGGGTTGCAAGCCGCAACAGTGTGATGATGAGTAAGGTTACTATACTTATTTTTCTTATGTTTAACTTCCTATTTTCTAAGGAAAGTTCATATTAGCTGCGTGAGTTGAATAGTCCCTTCATGGGTCATTTCTTATTTATCATGTTCTAGTTATGGCCTATTGGCGCGATGTGCTATCATGTGAGGTTGTTGGTCATATTTGGGGTGATTTGTTGTCTGAACAGTTCATACTGGGCGAGACGAGATTATTGGATGAGGGATCAGTGCGATAAGATTATGCGGACTATATTAAAGAACAAATACCATTATTTGGTTCGTAATGAGGTGATGATTCTAGTCAATAGGAGATATTCAATGATTTGTTAACTCGGTAGTTGATTATGAATTTATACACATCTCCTCCGTTTTGGTGGTATCGCCAGCATTATAACAGGATGTATATCATGAGGTGCATTGTGAGCATCAGGTTCGTGGAATTTTGGCTATTAAGGTTCAGGGAGTGTCATTGTGGTCAGATGATGAGTTATGCGGTGCATGGTGCTGATTCAACAAAGGTATGTAGTCATGTTCTGGTATGTCGTGTGGTAGTTGATACGGTGTTTCTATTGGACCTAGGCCTGACAAAGAATTTCAAGTGTTGGAACTGGATTCTAAGCTTATGGTATGGATAAAAGAAGAAATCTTCAGATTTGATCAAGCTAATGTACTCAATTGGGTTGTGGTAGCACGGGCAGGTGCTGGACGTTTTAAATAGTGATTTCAGATAACTCCAGAGCAGTTCTTAGCACGTTCGAGGACGAAAGTCTCTTTAAGTGGGGGAGAATGTAACGACCCGACCGGTCGTTTTGAGCTCTAACGCGTCATTCAGCGGTTTGAGAATAAGTTTCAAGGTTGCAAGCCTAAAAATCCTAACCCTAAAATAAAAAAGGGTTCTTGTTTTGTTTGTGTAAAACCAGGACATCATGCCTCACAGTCTAGGTACAGAGGAAGAAATGTAATGACCCGACCGGTCGTTTTGAGCTCTAGCGCGTCGTTCAGTGGTTTGAGTCCGTGAGCAGCTTCGTTATAGGTATTATGACCCGTGGGTGTGGTCGGAATTGAATTTCGGGAAGTTTAGAGTTAATTTGGAAAGAAAATTCTCAATTCCAAGCCTTAAGTTGGAAGAATCAACTAAGATTGAAATTTTGTATAAACGACCTCCGAATAAGGATTTGAAGGTTCCTGCAGGTTTGTATGATGATTTCGGAGTTGGGTGTATGTCCGTATCGGGTTTTGGATAACCTGGGAGCGTTTCGGCGTATATTATGGTAGATCGCATTTTAGAAGAATTTCATAAA
This sequence comes from Nicotiana paniculata, assembly GCA_005239505.1. Taxonomy (NCBI): domain Eukaryota; kingdom Viridiplantae; phylum Streptophyta; class Magnoliopsida; order Solanales; family Solanaceae; genus Nicotiana; species Nicotiana paniculata. The sequence goes on along the minus strand of MDKI01242294.1, from coordinate 16,176 downwards.
TTTAGGATGTAAGTCATTTCAATGTCATTGATGTCCGTTTAGGATTCTGAGTCTGGGAATAGCTCCGTATGGTGATTCTGGAGTTGGGAGCGCGATCGGAAGTGAATTTGGATGTCCATGGATCATTTTGAAGTCATTTGGCTAAAGAAAGAAATTTGAAGATTTTTGAGAAATACCACCGAAAGTGAACATTTTGATATCGAGTCGGAATGCGAATCCGGAAGTTGGAGCAGGTCCGTAATGTCGAATATGACTTTTGTGCAAAATTTGAGGTCAATCGGATGTGATTTGATAGGTTTCGGCGTCGAATGTAAAAGTTGGAAATTTCTAAGTTCATAAAGTTTGAATTTTACTGCGATTCGTGATTTCGGCTTTGCTTGATGTGATTTCAAGGCTCGACTAAGTTCGAATGAGGTATTAAGACTGGTTGGTAGGTTCGGTTGAGGTCCCGGGGGCCTCGGGCGTGTTTCGAATGCTCAACGGGTCGATTTGTGCCTTGTGGGGATTGCTGGTTTTTCTGGTGTGAGAGCACCAGATATTTACACAATGCGATCGCATTAGAGGGTCCGCGATCGCATAGTGCAATTTGGGAGGCTGCTGGATTTTTGCTTATGCAATCGCAGGTAAGTGTATGCGATCGCACGGTGCAATTTGGGAAGCTGTTGGCTTTTGGTCTATGCGATCGCAGGAAAGTGTATGCGATCGCACAGAGGGAAAAAATGAGGCTTCAGGCTTCAGGCTTATGGCTTGTGTGATCGCACAGTGTATGTTTAGATGCTTCTTGGAATATGCCTATGCGATCGCGGCTATAGGAGTGCGATCGCATAGAGGGTTGGTCTGGGCAGTGAACTATTTTAAAACGGGATTTTGGCCATTTCCTCGCTCTTTGTCATGGTTGGGGCGATTTTGGAGGATTTCAAAGGGTGATTTTCATCAAGCATCAATAGGTAAGTGATTCCTTCTCATCTCAAGTTAAATACAAGGTATATGCATGGATTAAAACATGAAAATTGTATTAAAATTGGGATTTTGGAGGAAAAACCTAGAAATTTTATTTTGGATTTCTACCACGAATTGAGCATGGAATTTAGAGTAAATTATATATTTGAGCTAGTAAGGCTATGGGTAGAGTATATCTTCGAGAAATTTCGAAATCCGGGCACGTGGGCCCAAGAGCATTTTGGTCAATTCACTGAGTGGAGTTGGAAAATTATATAATTTGAATTGTTGCAAATATTAGAGTATATTTTCATTGGTTTGTCGTCATTTGGATAGTTTTGGGGCGTTGTGCATCCATTGGAGTCGTCGGAAGTCTCCTTTCTAACTTTGTGAGGGGGAATTGTCCCCATAGGTGAACTAATTAAGTATGTGTTATTATCTTCGGGGGAAACGTACGCACGAGGTGACGGGAGTCCGTGCGTAGCTACTATTATGCTTATGTACGGGTAGTCTAGGACTCACAAGCATACCTTATTGTTGTACTTGTGATCTTGTCAGTAATATTAGACCGCTAATATGATCAAAATAGTAATTGAATACCTAAGAAGACTAGAGTTCATTTTCTTAATCATCTAGAAAGAGAATTAATTTCCTTCGTGGATAATTGTATACCTGAGGAGGTTATATTACTGAATATTATTAAACTTGGAAAAATGAGTTTCAGAACAAAGATTTAAAAGCAATTTTTCATGTTCCTTTAAGAAGAATTTACCACTTTCCTGAATAACTGCTTCTTTGATAAAAATGCGGATTTATTATATGAATATGTGAACATATGAGCACCTGAGTCGCAGGTATGATTTGCGAGCAGGCTAGCCTTATTATTTTTATGTTGGCCGCGACGCATAATCGATTCGGGAGCGGGGGAGAATTGATGCATCTATGATTCGAGTCGCTCGACCATCCGGCAGTGCACAGTTTATTATTGTTGGTCCGTGCTGTTTGACCCTCGGCATTGCTTGCGCATGATATTTATTGCGTATTTGCTATTGTTTATACATGTTTATCGGCCTAAGGAAGTTTTAAAGGCCAGTCGGCATTGCTTGCGCATGATATTTATTGCGTATTTGCTATGATTTATAGATGTTTATCGGCCTAAGGAAGTTTTAAAGGCCAGTTATGAAAAAGAAGAATTTATGTTTAAAATGTGAAATAAGCCTGATGCTTCTTATCCCTGATTATGATTTAAATTGTCAACTAAAATGACGAAGATCTTAAAGTGATACATGTGGAAGGAGTTAATATTATTTATTCCTGATATTTAATCAATTGCTTATGACATCCACGCTTAGTGTCTCACTTGATTATACTCGATTGACCTCTAGTAAGTGTCTAATTCGACCTCTCATCACTACCTCTCTGAGGTTAGCGGGGCGACTTAGTGAGTACACGTTGTTTTCATACTCATACTACACTTGTGCATTTTTATTGCACAGGTACTTTCATATCGATGTGGCGGATTTGGAGACTTAGGCGAGCTGCATCATCCGTAGGCGATCAGCAGCTGACAGAGTCTCCCTCATATTGTATTTATTTTTTTTAAATTCCTTGTCCAATTTGTATTTCGTACAAGCTTTTTGATGACTGTATAAATTCTTAGAAATTGCTCATGTACTTGTGACACTGGGTTTTAGGAAGAGTTTGGGATTTACTGTAATAAATCAAAATTTGTTTACCTGCCGTATTTACTTAACGGAAATTTTTGTTAAGTTATTATGTAATAAAGTGAAAGGTAATGATTTCAAAAAAATGCTAAAACATGAAATTTAACTTAACTATTTAAATGATTGGCTTGCCTGACAATGATGTCTGGCGCCATCACGACCTTATGGATTTCTGGTCGTGGCAGGAAATGACAAAGGAAAAACTAATACTCCTAAGGCTAACTTAGTCGAAGGAGGTGATATTATTGCAGCTTTCATTTCTCAAGTAAACATTGTAGCACATGCAAAAGAATGGGTGATAGACTCTGGGGCTACTCAGCACATTTGTGCAAATCGAGAAGCATTTTCCTCTTATACTCCTGTAGAGGATGATAGAGAAGAGGTCTACCTTGGAGACTCAAGTACTACTAAAGTCTTGGGTAAGGGTAAATTTCTCTTGAAACTCACTTCAGGAAAAACTTTAGCCCTTGTTGAGGTACTACATGTTCCTACTATGAGGGCAAACTTGATCTCTGTATCCTTATTGGGAAGAGCCGGAGTGAAAGTGTCATTTGAATCTGATAAGATCATAATGACCAAAAATAATGTGTTTGTAGGAAAGGGATATTGTAACCAAGGACTCTTTGTACTTAATATTTCTGATGTTATCAATGGAAATGCATCTGCTTCTGCCTATATGGTTGAGTCTATTTATTTATGGCATGCTAGATTAGGACATGTTAATGTCGCGTATATAAAGAAAATGCAGTCACTAGGATTAATATCTGGTTTAGACTCAAATAATATTGACAAGTGTGAAATTTGTGTTGAAGCTAAAAGTACTAGAAAGACTTGTTTTTCCGTAAATAGAGAAACTGAATTATTATCTTTAATTCACATTGATTTAGGCGACTTGAAGCAAACTATGACTAGAGGTGGTAAAAGATATTATGTGAACTTTATTGATGAATTTTCTAAATATACTAAGTTGTATTTGCTTAGAAATAAAGATGATGCATTTAATGCTTTTATTTCTTATAAAACTGATGTTGAAAATCAACTTAGTAGAAAAATCAAGAGAATTAGATCTAATAGAGGTGGAGAATATTTATCTTTAAATGATTTTTGTGAAAAGAATGGAATAATTCATTAAGTAACTGCGCCTTATTCACCTGAATCAAATGGAGTAGCTGAAAGGAAAAATAGAACATTGAAAGAGATGATGAACTCTATGTTAGTTAGTTCTAATGCTCCTAATAATATGTGGGGTGAAGCCATATTATCTGCATGTCACTTACAAAATAGAATACCACATAGAAGAACTGGCAAAACTCCATATGAATTGTGGAAGGGTTATAAACATAATTTGAAATATTTAAAAGTGTGGGGGTGTCTTGCTAAAGTTCTGTTTCCTGAACCTAAAAAGAGAAAAATAGGTTCTAAAACTGTTGATTGTATGCTTATTGGATATGCTGAATATAGTGTTGCATATAGATTTCTTGTTTTAAAAAGTGACGTGCTTGATTGTAATACTATAATTGAGACAAAGAATGCTAAGATCTTTGAATATATTTATCCACTCTCTGAAAAAGTTTCTCATACACATGTTGAAACAAATAATAAAATTACCTCTAATGAGGTACTGAGAATGAGCAAAAGGTCTAGAAAAGAATATTTTTCATATGGAAGTAATTTTCAAGCTTTTCTTGTTGATAATGAACCATCAAATTATTTTGAAGCTATATCTTCTTCTGATGCTAAATAATGGAAAGAGGCAATAAAAATTGAAATTGATTCTATTAATAAAAATAATACATGAATTTTAACTAATTTACCTCCTGGTACAAAGCCTATTGGCTGTAAATGGATTTTCAACAGGAAATTTAATCCTGATGGATCTTTAGATAAATATAAAGCTCGATTAGTAGAAAAATAATTTTCTCAAAAATAAAATATAAATTATTTTGATACATTTGCACCAGTGACTAGAATTTCTTCTATTCGAGTTTTAATTGCCTTAGCTTCAATCCGTAAGCTTTTTATCCACCAAATGGATGTCAAAACTGCTTTTCTAAGTGGTGATTTAGAATAAGAAATTTATATGGTTCAACCTGAAGGTTGTGTCATTCCTGGACAAGAAAATAAAGTTTGTAAATTAGTTAAATCTCTTTATGGTCTTAAACAAGCTCCTAAGTAGTGGTATGAGAAATTTGAACAAGTCTTCAGTTGAGATGGATAAATGTGTTTATACGAAAGTGGTAGACAATGATTATGTGATAATATGTTTGTATGTTGATGACATGCTTATATTTGGTACAAGTTTAAATATTGCGCAAAATACTAAATCATTTTTGTCTGCTAATTTTGATATAAAAGATCTGGGTGAATTAAATATGATATAGGGAATTAAAGTTGTAAGGAGTAAATATGGCATAATGTTGTCTTAAGAACATTATGTTGAGAGACGTCTTAAGAAGTTTGAATATTTTGATGTCACACTAGTGAGCACTCCTTTTGACGCTAATTCTCAGTTGAAAAAGAATCATAGTGACCCAGTTGCTCAGTCTAAATACGCTCAAATTATTGGGAGTCTAATGCATTTAATTAATTTTACAAGGCCTGATATAGCATATGTTGTGTGTAGACTGAGTAGATATACTCATAATCCCAATAACGAGCATTGGTCTGCATTAGCTAGACTAATAAAATATTGAGAGGAACCATGAATTATTGTATCATATATAGTGGATATCCTTCTACTTTAGAAGGGTACTGTGATGCAAACTGGATCTCTGATTCAGATGAAACAAAATCCACTAGTGGTTATGTATCACTCTTGGTGGAGGTGCAATATCGTGGAAATCAGCTAAACAGACGATCATTGCTAGATCGACTATGGAATCAGAGTTTGTAGCTCTGGAGTTAGCTGGTTCTGAGGCTGAGTGTCTAAGAAACTTCTTAGCTAATATCCCTTTGATAAAGGATGTATTGCCTCATGTGTCTATACATAGTGATTGCCAAGCGGCAATAGCTATAGCAAAGAATAAATCTTATAATTGTAAAAGTAGACACATGAAGTTGATACATGATGTCATAAAACAGTTGTTGAGAGATGGAATAATTTCCATTGATTATGTGAAGTCAGAGATAAATTTGGCCGATCCTCTGACTAAACCCTTGGGAAGAAAATTAATTCTCCAAACCTCAAAAGGAGATGGAGTTAAGGCCGACATGTTGTCAATAGAGATGGTAACCCAACCTATGTGATTGGAGATCCCATGAAGTAGTTTCATATGGGTAATAACAAGTCGATATTGGCACTGATGCACTAAAGAGAGTGCTTGACTGCTACTAAATTGAGAAGCTGATTTATAACTCTTAATGAAATTCATAGTCCTTATGGATGGTGTATTTAAAAGCAGTATACACTTGATGAATTCACCTATATGAGAGTAGAGCGCTCCTATGAGATTTTGTCCTAATCTCTAAAGCTCTCATGAATAACAAGGCACGCGCATGGCCTATTGGGCGCAAAACCGCGTTGAACAGCAATATTACCGGGGGTCGAAATGTGATTGATAAAATCTATGACTTACAATAAGAGTTATTGGTTCATAGAAATATTATATTTCACCAGTAATTCTATAAGTTAAGTTTTATCAGTCTAAGTTTGATTCATAGTCCGAAAGACACCAAAACTATGCATTTTGACCATACAAATCCAGCAAGTCTTACTTCTTTCTGTTATAAACCTTTGAAATAGTGGGGGAGTGTGGCAGTATTTCAAAGTCTTTTGGACAAATGGCACACTTTATCCATGTGTCCTTCAAAGAACAAAAGGTGGCAATTGTTTAGCATGTGCTGGAAAGACATGCAAGATTGTAACATATAATCTTGACAAATGGCAAAGCTTTTTGCCTATAAAAAGTGACCTTTCTTTAGCCAAATTCAGAAGCAGTAACATCATTTCTTCAATTTCCTTCAAGCCTCTCTTCTATCTTTGTTGTCCAATATTAATTATTAGTTGTTTCCTTTCTTATTTATTTTTCTTACTAGCTAGCTGGGTTTGTAATTTAATATGTTGCTGATTTCTGTATCCTCCCTAATAGCGGTAGGCTTGTTTAATCCTGGAGAGACATTTTACACTACTGAAATAGTTTCTTAGGACAGTACCTAGCACGACTCAAGTCAATCTGTGTATCCGCATACAAATAATTATTACAGTGTTATTATTAAAATTCTTGCTATCAATTCCCTACATTGTTCACTTTCAATATTTTCTAAACATACTGCACAATCATTTCTTAAAACACAGTAAGAAGCATTATTTAATAATGTGATGAGTAGTAGAATATATAGGAATGGTAATAATAATCAAGGCAAAAGTTATTACAACAGAACCAGAACTCTCCAAATCCTTCTACAAAGATTGACGAAATGATCTTGCATGAAAATCAAAATAACCAAGATGATCAAGAACTTTTAAAAGTTGTGGAACTTCTTGGTTTCAAAATAGAGGAATCAACAGTACTAAATAACAGTTCCAAAATAATACAAATTTGTTATTTAAGATAAATATTCAGCTTGTGATGATCCACTACAAAGAAAGGTTGTGAAAGCAGTGGAGTTGCTGAAAGACAATTAGTACTAATACCCCCCCTCCCCCCGCCAATTCCAAGTTATTTTTGGTAAAACAATTAAGAAAGGAAGCCAAAACAGTGTTAGAGAAGAAGCAGCAAGACGTAGAAGAAAGAAAAGAAGCCACAGCAGTGGCAGAGAAGAAGCAGCGAGACGAAGAAGGAAAGAAAGAAGCAACAAGAGCGACAGAGAAGAAGAAGAAGAAGAAGAAGAAGAAGAAGAAGAAGAAGAAGAAGAAGAAGAAGAAAGTACCATTGTTTATTCTTTCGAGTGATAATTAACATATAGTGACCATTGATCCATTGGTGTCACGAACCAATTCCCACAATAGGTCGTGATGGCGCTCAATGTCTCGTCGTTAGGCAAGCCAACGGTGAATCATCAACTTAATTATTCATTTTATTACTTTTGAAATCATGATCTTTATTAAATAACAAAATTAACACATTAGAATATCCTGGATAAATTAAGTATTCGTAAAACATAAAATAAAAGGTGGCAATAATAGGCAAAACCATAAATATCTACTGGATAATCTCAAAATCCGGTGTCACAAGTACATGAGCATTTACTAGAGAGTACAATAATAATACGATATCTTTCTGGATTATAAGATAGAGAGGATAAAGTAAATAAATATGATGTAGACTCTGTGATGGGTTAGTATTCTGTTTTGATGATCTAACAAACTTTTATGTAAAGAACCAGATAAAGGACCTGATGCGTAACCAGCACAATCAGTTAGCATGAACTCAAGAAATCTGGGCAATGTGCATCTGAACTCACAGGAAACAGATTAGGAACCTGATCCCCTAACATTCTCACTGACGGGAGTACATGTCAACTCTACAACTAGAAAGCTCTGATAGAAAAGTGACTGCCTGCAATTGTACACGCTACAGTGCAGCAGTCACTTCCCATTGGTTGAAGATTGTACCAACTAAGCATGGGCATCATTCTTGGGATGTCCTAGGGATTCAACATCTTGTTTGAAGACAAACAAGACATTCACTTGAGCATTCACTAACATTCTCTCAAGCATTGAAGTGTTGCTCTTGCATTGAAGGCTCAAGTGTGTCAAGAACAAGAAGATAACTCCACTAAGACGGACAAGTTTCACTATGTGTCTTTAGGTGTCCTTAGTTGAGTTGTAATCTTGTGTTCTGCTTTCTATTGTATCATATTTGCTTTCTTAGAAGTCTTGTACTAGGAATCCTACAATCATAAACCTTCAGTCTTTGTGTTGTGACTAGTGTAGTCATAAGTTGAAGTCTTTGCTACTAGTGAGTAACTAAGTGGCTTGTAATAAGTGTATTACAATTTAGTGGTTCAAAGTATTTGTAAGAGATTCATTACAAAGTGGCTTTTAATAGTTGAGATTACAAGTTAGGGAAGTTGAAATCTTACCAGTGTAGGTCGTGGTTTTTGTCCCCTTAAGTTGGAATTTTTCCACGTAAAAATCCTGTGCCTCTTTTACTTACTGTATCTATTGATAACTCTGAGGGAACTGGTAAAGGACTAGGTCTCTTTATAGTTTTTCTAGTCCTAGAAACTATCACTCTGTGTGTTGTGGATCGCATCATGGAATGCAGCTTACCATAAAGTCCCATCAGCAGCTGCACCGATGCACCAAGTTGACCACTAAATGAACCTGTCAAAACCTGCATAATTAGTGCAAAAGTTTAGCATGAGTACGTAAATCAACGTGTACCCAGTAAGTATCTAGCCTAACTCCAGAGAAGTAGTGACAAGAGGTCAATACCGACACTTACTAGTGGTCCAATAAACCAAATATAATAAAAGTAGACAGGTACGAAGTATGACAAGTAAAGCAGATAAACCAAGTATATGTACATAATAGGATCCTCAACTGAAGAGCAAACACGAGGTCCTCAATGAATGGATGCTACCTCGAGTGGAATACAAAATGGGCGATAAAATATCACATCTCAAGTCAAGAAAGCTCACGGATACAATGACTCCTCATCAAATTTTATGCACGACTTTGCCGAGGCAAGCGGACCGATCCCATAAGAGTATTTCATAGAACTGCTGAGGCGAATAGCTCGATCCCATAAGAGTATCATAGAACTCTGAGGCGAACAGCCTGATCCCATAAGAGTGTATTATAATCGGGTCGAACGACTCGAACCCATAAAAGTGTATTACAATAATCATGTCGAGGCGAACAATCCGATCCAATAAGAGTATTTCATAGAACTACCGAGATGAACAGCCTGATCCCATAAGAGTGTGTTTTAATAATCATGCCGAGGCGAACAATCTGATCCCATAAGAAATGAAACTTTGACGGCTCACTGGCCCCACTCACGAGTATACGTGTGAGTTATGGAATTTAAGTAAACTTCCGGACGAATACGTGCAACATAGGAGAAATTCGAAAAAGGAAGTGTAATCGCTACTATCATTCAAGTAGCTAACCATATATTAAATCGTACCAATACTTTAATCAAGTCTAGTCTCAGACAAGAATATTAAAGCAATAAAATGGGAAATGATAACTCCAATATTACATTTAAGACATGGCGTGAGTATAAGTCTATCCGAACCTAATTATAAACTCTAGCATGCGCATGGACACTTGTCACCTCATACGTGCGTAGCCCCCACAACATGTAGCACACTGTAATTATAATACCTACGGGATAGATTCTGCCTCACAAATTTAGACAGGAGATTTACCTCGCTCCGAAGTTCCATAACCTACTCCAACGCCTTTCTAACACCTCAAACCGATGCCCAACGATATGAAACTAGTAAAACAACGTGCAAACAAATAAAAATATACTACAATACTCATAATGTTTATAATTTATAACAATTCCTAACTCCGGGGTGTTTCAGATTCCAATGATGTTTCTATTGCTGATGACGGGTGTTACGCATGCAGGTCGTATATGTTTGCCTAATGTGGAGGGACTGCGGGAGTTGATCCTTGGGGAGGCCCACAGTATGCGGTATTCCTTTCATCCGGGTGCAACTAAGATGTATCACGATTTGAGACAATACTATTGGTGGAGAAGAATAAATAAAGATATACTAGAGTATGTGGCTCGATGCATGAACTATCAGCAGGTGAAGCACGAGCATCAGAGGCATGGCAGTATGCTTCAGAGGCTTGAGATTCCCTAGAGAAAGTGGGAGCGTATTACTGTGGATTTCGTTGTTGGGCTCCTATAGACTTTGAAGAAGTTTGACGCAATATGGATTATTAGGGATAGGCTGACCAAGTCGACACATTTTATTTCGGTGGTGACTACCTATTCTTCAGAGCAGCTGGCTCAGATCTATATCCGTGAGATTGTTTATCTCCATGGTGTGCCAGTATCCATTATCTCTGATCGAGGCACATAGTTTATATCGCATTTCTGGAGAGCCGTGCAGCGTAAGTTAGGCACGGGGGTCGACTTGAGTAAAACATTTCAGCCCCAGACGGATGGCAGTCCAAGTGCACCATTCAGATCTTAGAGGATATGCTATGTGCCTGTGTTATGGATTTTGGGGTTCACGAGACCAGTTCCTACCGCTTGCAGAGTTTGTCTACAATAACAGTTACCAATCGAGTATTCAGATGTGCTCCCTATGAGGCCTTATATGGGAAGCGGTGTCGTTCTCCAATCAGTTGGTTTTATCCGGGTGAGGCTAGGTTGTTGGGCATCGATTTGAATAGGGATGCCTTGGATAAGGTCAAATTGATTTAAGACCGGCTTCGTACAGCATAGTCTAGACAGAAGATTTATGTTGATCCAAGGGCTATTGATGTATCATTTATGGTGGGAGAAAGGGTTTTGCTTCGGGTTTCACCCATGAAGGGTGTGATGAGGTTTGGGAAGAAGGGCAAGTTGATCCCTAGGTATATTGGTCCTTTTGAGATCCTTGAGAGAGTTGGTAAGGTTGCTTACAAACTTGCATTACCACCGACTTGTCTGTAGTTCGATAGATATTCTATATCTCCATGCTCTGGAAGTGTTATGATGAATCCATCACATGTATTAGATTTCAGCTCAGTCCAATTGGATAAATATTTGACTTATGTTGAGGAGTCGATGGTTATTTCTGATAGGATGGTCCGGAAGTTGAGGTCAAAGAACACTGCTTTAGTGAAGGTTCACTATAGGGGTCATCCAATCAAGTAGGTGACCTGGGAGACAGAACATGACATGCAGAGTCGTTATTCTCACTTGTTTATCACTTCAAGTACGTCACTATGCACATTCAAGGATGAACGTTTGTTTTAATGGGGGGAAATGTAATGACCCGAACGATCGTTTTGTGTATTTGAGATCTATATTTCCTTGTGATGCTTCATACATGTGTGTTTATGATTTTATGACTTGCGGGATTAGTTAACTTCGTTCCGGGAAGTATTTGGGTTGATTTGGACAATTTAGTTCTTGGTGTAGAAGCCTAAGTAAAAAATATTGACCAATGTTTGACTTTTGTGAAAATGACCCCGGAATCGTATTTTATTGGCTCTGATAGATTCTATTGTGATTTGAACTTGAGCGTATGCACAAAATCGAATTTGGATGTTCCTAGGTTTATTTGGCTTGTTTTACTAAAAATTGGCAATTTGAGGTTTAGAAGTTTTTCCAAGTTTTGTTGTAGGTTGACTTTTGGGCTATCGAATTCGGAATTTGGTTTTGGGGCTTGGAATATGTCTGTTTTTCTATTTGGACCTTGTTCGCAAAATTTGTTGTCAATCAAAGTGGTGTTGATAGGATTTGGACACTTGGTTGAAATTCTAGAGGTTCTTGAGTTTTCTTTTGAAATTCATGCTTTTTTATATTAGATTCACAATTCTAGATGTTATGTTTGTATTTTGATCGCACAAGCGAGTTTGTATAATATTTTTAGACTTTTGTTGATGTTTGGTTTGGAGATCCGAGGGCTCGGATGAGCTTAGGACGTGTTTCAGATTGGATTGAACTCATTTTTAGGTTGCTGGTCTGCCGGTGCTGCAGTTGTCGCAATTACGACCACCTGCATCGCAATTGAGAAGAGGGCAGAGGAATTCAGATGTCGCAATTGCGACTCCCGCTTCGCATTTGCGAAAAAAGTGTAGGCTTGGGTTGGGTCGCTTTTGCAAAGTCACAATTGCGACATCTGAATAGGCTGTCAGGATTCGCAATTGCGATCCCTGTTTCGCTATTGCGGGGGTTCACAAATGCGAACTCAAGGTCGCATTTACAATATCCGCAGCTGATCAAAAGGGTTGGAGTCGGGATTTAGGTCTTATATTTTATATCTAAGAACCCTAACTTGGCAGGAGGGGATTTTCACCTACAATCATTGGGTAAGTGGTTTTAATCAATTTCTAACTATATTTCATGAATATATATTATAGTTAACATCAAATTTATAAGAATCAAAGAGGAATTTTGGGGAAATCTTGTCTAAGTTTTGATATGAAAATTTGGGATTTGCGAGTCGATTTGGACTCGGATTTGAAAATAAAATACTTATATGGACTCGTGGGGTTATGGGTAGTAGGGATCTACCCTTGGACCCGGGTTTTGACCGGGCGGGCTCGCGGTTGACCTTGGGAAATTGTGTAAAGATCATAGATTTATTCATCGTAATTGGATTCTCTTGCATTGTTTGATGTTATTAAGTCATTTTTTATTAGATTTGAGCCGTGCGGATGTGGATTTTAGGGGAAACGCTATTTTCGAGGGTTGATTTGGCCTAGTTGAGGTAAGTATCTTGCTTAACTTTGTGTGGGTGAACTACCCCTTAGGATTTGAGTTAATTGTGTTATTTGAATTATGTGGAAGACGTGTACACGAGGTGTCGAGTGTGTACACGGCCTTATATGTGGTATTTTTTCCGGTTTAGACTCTTAGGCTCTTTCATGCTTTTAATTGAAATTTTTTATATCATGTTATATCTTCCGTAGTTAAATTACTCTTACATACTTTACTTGATGTTGTTAATACATGTCCTATCTTTAATTGTCAAACTTTCTCTTATGTGCCTTGATTGACGTTGTTACCTCTCTTATTGTCATGTGTCTCTTTTGTTGTTGAATTACTCTTATTTGAAGTTTTTATTTCATGATATCTCCTTTATTGTTGAATTATTCTTATTTGAAGTTGTTATCTCATGATATCTCTTTTATTTTTGAATAATTCTTACGCATTTAGACGTAGTTGTTATGTCATACTATCTTTTCGTTGTTAAGCTTATGTTATACACTTGGATTGGAAGTTGACATTTTATGGAACACCTTTATTTTTAGTTAATGAAATTGAAGTTATGAAAATTATTATCACATTGAGGTTGAAAATGTCGATTATTGATATGACTTTCCTTGTTGAGAAATTCACATTCATTCTTGTTATCATTGAGATTCTTGTACATATATTGTGGTTGAGACATAGGCTATATGTTGTGGCAACATTGATATTATTAATTTTGACAAGCTGTGCCATATGGACATGTGTGGTGCGAGTTGTTATTGTTTCGTGATATTGATGTTCATGCGGCGGATACGGATAGGGGTTGATGTGCATACGGCGATATAAGGTGGAATTTATGTGTGTGTTGCTAGTAAGGGAATTACTTGAAGCCATACAACAACATAAGGGGGCTAAAGCGTGTGTAGCTATTTCGGGAAAAATGCTTCCAAAAGAAAATATCTAAATGTAAGGCTCACGCGGCAATATGAGGAAAGATTGTGATTGTGATTTGTGGAATGAGGTTATGAGATGTGATACCTCAGTTTGTGATTCTTGTTGTATATTCTATATTAAAAAGGCTTGTTGGTTGAACAATTCTTGTTGTTTCCTCATTGTCTTACGTGTATTTGTCCGTATTTAATTACCTGTAATTCTCATCATGTGTTCACTTTTGGTAGCCTTTACCGCCTTAAACTCCGTTGTTGGCTTACATTATTGTACTGCTTTATTGTTATTTATCTCCTCGTTTTTCATTATTAGAATATACTATACTCTGTTCAATTTTCTTATCCTAGTAGGTGTCTTGACCTAGCCTCGTCACTACTCAACCGAGGTTAGGCTTGATACTTACTAGGTGTTGTTGTAGTGTACTCATGTTACGCTTCTTCTTGTGTAGATCCAGGTATATCTGCTCGTGCCGGATGCCAGTGATCGCACAGCTACTTCTGTAAACTCCAAGGTATACCATCTCGACACTCGCAGGCCTCGGAGTCACCTTCTGTTATTTCCTTTACTACTGTTTATCGTATTATCAGACAATGTTATTTTAGAGATTTTAGTACATTCTGTAGAGCTTATGATTCAGTTCAACCGGTTTTGGGGATTTTTTTACTGATGTTACTTTTTGGAGTTATTGCGAGCTTTATCAGTTTATTTTATTATCTTAGTTTGTTATTTCTATTAAGCTATCAATGAATGTTAGCTTACCTAGTCTTCGAGACTAGGTGCCATCACGACATCCTAAGGTGGAAAATTGGGGTTGTGACACCACCAAACGAAATGGTAAATCCACGAAATTTTATAGTGTGAGAAGTGTACTCAAGATATCAAATTAAATGGAACGGCAACACCTTTCGTGCATTTATCTCATTCTCACCAAAATATATGAATTAAATGTCGAATCATTTGACACGACAACTCCCTTCGTGCATTTACCTCATCCTTACCGAGAATATGTATAATCGTACCAACCAGGTAAAGGAAATGCTAACAATAATAAGTACGAAGTAGACAGTACACAGATAGCAGCAATAAACAAGTCGAAATCATATAGAAAACAGTAACAAATGACATAAGAGGCACAAAATTAGTGTCAGCAAGCAAGGTAGAAGAACATAGATTTAAACAACTGATGAGATAGAAAGTTTAGGTGAGATCGCAACTAATGAGAAAAGACATAGATGTACATATAACAAACAAGAAGGTAGACATGATCCTAACAATAAGCAACAAATAAAAGGCACGGATAGAACAATAGAAAATAAGGAAAAAGGCAAAGATGTGACAACCACGGGCATCATAGAAAAATAGGTACAACATTGAAAACTCAAGTTAAGGCATAAAAGTATACACAAGGAAAAGATATCATAATAAAATGCATGCCTCTCGTCCTCGCTTGTACGGAATCACCCTTCGTGCCATGAAAACATGATAATATAAAGACAATGGCACGACAGCAACCTTTGTACTTTTACTCTCGTCCTTACATGAAAATATAAATGTAATGGCACGACATCACCCTTCGTGCTATTACTCTCGTCCCCACGTGATAATGTAATGGAATGGCACGATATTATCCTTTATGCATAATAATGTATATGAAAATGGCACGGCATTACCCTTCGTGCATATTAATGTATATGAAATGGCACGGTATCACCTTTCGTGCTTTACACTCTTCCTCACATTATAATATATATATATATATATATATATGCAATGGCACGACATCACCGTTGGTGATTTACACTCTTCCTCACCAAGAAATTTATATCAATGACAAGTAAAGTCTGAAGCATGAATAACATCAAGAAGAGTGGCTAAGCAAATGCACCATGTGAACATCAATCACAGTTCTCGAACCAAAAGGAAATTCAATACACCTCAAGAATCCTATTGTTCAAGTATTTCAACAAATCTCAAACATGTTTTTCAACATAAGTATGGAACCCAAGTACCTCATAATTACCGAAATAGACATGTGTTCGTGATAAGATATAGTGGTAACCGAATTTAGCAGGTTAACAGTTTCACAAAGAGTCCGTCAATATAACCAAGTTATAATAAGCTAAATCATGGTTCTAGAATTTAAATTTAAATTAATATTATTATAGAAGTAAAGTAAAACATTGATCACGCTCAACTATGTCCTATAAAAAGACTAAACGGGTGCTGCAAATATAATCTGGGGTATT
>ML346951.1:3964-80613 GCA_005239505.1 Nicotiana paniculata | reverse complement strand
AATCCTTCAACAACTCAAGCCATCTGCGCTGCCTCAAATTAAAATCCCTCTGCTTGAACAAGTCCTGCAAGCTACGGTGGTCTGTATAAACCTCACAGGACACTCCACACAAGTAGTGCCTCCAAATCTTAAGAGCATGAACAATCGCCGCCAACTCCAAATCGTGCATAGGGTAATTCTTCTCATGAACCTTCAGCTGGCGTGAAGCATAAGCAATAACTCTCCCTTCCTGCATCAACACACATCCAAAACCAATGCGTGAAGCGTCACAATACTCTGTGTACATCCCTGAACCGGAAGGTAATACCAGAACTGGTGTTGAGTTCAATGCTGACTTGAGATTCTGAAAGCTCGCCTCACACTCGTCGGACCATCTGAACGGGGCATTCTTCTGAGTCAATCTAGTCAATGGAGCTGCAATAGAAGAGAACCCCTCCACAAATCGGCGATAATAGCCTGCTAGGCCCAAAAAGCTCCTGATCTCTGTAGCTGAAGTAGGACGCGGCCAACTACGAACCGCCTCAACCTTCTGAGGTTCAACCTTGATACCCTCTCCGGATACCACATGCGCCAAGAATGCCACGGAATCCAACCAGAACTCACACTTGGAGAACTTAGCATATAGCTTCTGTTCTCGCAAAGTCTGGAGCACATCTCACAAATGCTGCTCGTGCTCCCCCAGGCTACATGAGTAAATCAAAATGTCATCAATGAACACAATGACAAAGGAATCAATATACGGCCTGATCACCCCATTCATCAAGTCCATGAATGTTGTTGGGGCATAGTCAAGCCAAAAGACATCACCAGGAACTCATAATGGATATATCTCGTACGAAAAGCAGTCTTCGGAACATCTGAAGCCCAAATCTTCAACTGATGATATCCCGATGTCAAATCAATCTTAGAAAACACACGAGCAACCTGCAACTGGTAAAAAAAAATCATCAATGCGCGACAAAGGATACTTGTTCTTAATGGTAACCTTGTTCAACTGGAGTAATCAATACACATCCGCGTAGACACATCCTTCTTCTTCACAAATAGAACTGGAGCACCCCACAGCGATACACTCGATCTGATTAACCCCTTACCTAACAACTCCTCAAGCTGCTCCTTCAACTCCTTCAACTCTTTCGAAGCAATACGGTACGGAGGAATAGATATAGGTTGGGTGTCTGGAGCTAAATCAATGCAAAAATCAATATCACGATCCGGAGGCATTCTCGGAAGATCCGAAGGAAATACATCAGCAAACTCTTGAACAACTGGCAATGAATCAATCGTTGGAGACTCAGCGATGGTGTCCCGCACATAAGCAAGATAGGCCAGACAACCCTTCTCGACCATATGTCGAGCCTTCAGGAATGAAACAACCCAGCTGGCTGCACTAACTGAGGAACCCCTCCACTCCAGCCTAGGCGACTCTGGCATGGCTAAAGTAACTGTCTAGGCATGGAAATATAGCATGGCATGATAAGGAGATATCCAATCCATGCCTAAAATAATCTCAAAATCAACCATGTCGAGCAATAAGAGATCCTCTCGAGTATCGAACCCACAAAATGAAATCACACAGGACCGACAAATTTGGTCTACAACCACAGAATCGCCCACGGGAGTGGACACATAAATAGGAGAACCCGAGGACTCATGAGGGACATCCATAAAATGAGCAAATAAGACCGAAACATAGAAATAAGTGGACCCTGGATCAAATAACATCGATGCCTCTCTACCACATACTATAATAATACATGTGATCATGGCGTCTGAGGCCACTGCATCTGATATGGCCGGAATGACATAGAATCTGGCTGGAGTAATGAAAGACTGAGCTCCACCAAAGTGAACATGAGCTACCTGACCTCCCCCTGACTGGCCTCCACCTCTAGGACGACCCCTGCCGACCTTTCCTCTACCTTTAGGTGGCCGGACTGCTGGAGCCGGACCCATCGGCTGATAACCCTGTTGTACGGCCTTGCCCCGAAACCTGGGACATTGCCTCCTCATATGACCTGGCTCTCCACACTCGTAACAACTCCCAGGTAGCATAGTCTGCTGCCCCGAAGAAGAACCCTGAATGGTCGGAGGGCGATGAGATCCCTCTAGTATAGCACTGAAGTAAGGGTCGGAGGATCTCGGATGACTAGGATAACCACTGTGTGAACTCTGAATGGCTGGAGGACGGTAGGAACGCTCTAGCATGGCGCTGAACTGAGGCCTCGCTGGAACACCTCGGGGAGGTGGTGGAGGTGCTGAATATAAAGTCCTGCTGGGCTGACCACTGCTATACTGACCCTTGCCCCTAGCTGGGGCACCTCTGAAATCTCTAGAGAATCTAGCCCTTTTGTCCAGCTGCCCCTGCTCCCTGCTCCTCGACCGATACCCTCGATCCTGCGAGCAATCTCTACCACGAGCTGATAAGGAGTACCCATCTCCACCTCTCGAGCCATGGTGGCCCTAATACCTGGATGCAACCCAGCCACAAATCTCTGCACCCTCTCTGCATCAGTAGGTAGTATCATGAGTGCATGGCGAGACAACTCTAAAAATCTGGCCTCATAATCTGTCACTGAGATCTGCCCCTGCTCTAGCCGCTCAAACTGATACCGTATCTCTTCCCTCTCAGAGGGTGGGATATATTTATCCAGAAACAACTGCGTGAACTGCTCCCAAGTGACCGGAGGAGAATTTGTTGGCCTGCTGAGAATATAGGACTGCCACCACCTACGAGCTCTGCCCTCCAACTGAAAGGTAGTGAAATCCACTCTGTGGGACTCTAGGATCCTCATATTGTGCAGTCTGTCCCTGAACCTATCCACAAAATCCTGGGAATCCTCGCCTCGCTCACCCCCAAAGACTGGAGGGTGCAATCTGGTCCATCTATCCAATAACTTCTGTGGATCGCCGTCCGCAGCTGGTCTGGGCTCAGGTGCTGCTGCAACAGGCTGGACGCCACCCACGGGCAGTGTACTCGGGGTATGATATAATACTGCTGTCTGGCCTGCAGCCTGGGTAGTAGGGATCTGGACTCCCCTTCCCGCCTGAGAAGTGGCAGGATCTGCTGGAAATAAACCAGCCTGGGACATAGTGTCCATAAATCTCATCATACGGCCCATGACTGCCTGGAAGCCTGGCGCCGTCATGAAGTCTACTGGTGCAGGATCTGTTGGAGGCACCTCGTCCTGCTCCTCTATAATAGGGTCCTCTAGTGGCAGAACCGAAATAGTTCTGGGACACCCTCATCCCCTACCGCGGGCCGGTGCCCTCCCCCGACCTCTGTCGCGGCCTCATACAGTGGGGATAGCGGCCCTTCCCGGGTCTAGAACATCAGATGCACGCGTCCTCACCATCTGTGAGAGAATAGAAGAATGAATTAGTAAATCATCGACTTCACGTAGAATAAGAACAAAGAGAGGTTTCCTAACAACCTATAGCCTCCTGAATATAAGTACATACGTCTCTGTACCGATCCGCAAGACCCTACTGAGTTTGCCCGTGACTCGTGAGACTTACATGAACCTAGTTCTCTGATACCATGTTGTCACGACCCAAAATCCTAACTTAGGCCGTGATGGCGCCCAACAGCAGGGTCAGGCAATCCGACTCTCAATTTACTAAAGGTTCCTTCTTATTAGATTAAACACTTTAAAATATACTCAATTTTTAAAACTTAAAACATGATTCGACAAGGATAAATAGCCAGTTTTAATAAAAAATAGTCATGAAGAGGTGTGAGCCAATATATATACAAACCCGAAATCCATAACAACTAACACGTGTGTGCCAGGAACTAGTGTCACAAGTCCTACGGTCATACTAACAGAATATACAAAAGATATAATATACAGTCCCACTGTCTGAAGGAAATAGACGTGAAATAAGAAAAAGAAAACCACATGGTGTTGTCGACGTCAGGAGAAAAGCAACTCACCGTGAAGTCAAGTCCGTCTAATATCAAGTCAAGCTCCGGTCCGACAACTAGATGCACTAGCCTTAGAACCTATACAATTAAGTACAGAAGCGTAGCATGAGTACATAAACGTATATGTACCCAGTGAGTATCCCGCCTAACCTCGAAGAGGTAGTGATGAGAGGTAAACATGACACTCACTAAGGTCCAACGATATAATTTAACAGAATATAATAGAAACGGTAGGCATGTAAAGGCAGTGAAGCAACAAATATATATGTAAGGTACTGAAATTCAAGAAAGTACTGGGAATGAATAAAACAATTACCACTTCACTTTCCCCCAAATATCTGTCAAATCAATATCCATGAATTTAGTAACAAATAAATCATATGCATGCAGGGTAAGGACAACCGGCCGGAGTCATAAGATAGTCATGTTCGTGCACTGCGGAGGGTCGAACAGCCCGAACCATAAGTGCACCTCTCCACAAAGTACTCACATCTATGCACTGCCGAGGATCGAACAGCCCGTACCAAAAGTGCATCTCTCAATCCTCTCTATGAACTAGGATCGAACGGCCCGTACCAAAAGGGCATCTCTAAATCCACCATGGCATACGGCCCTTTTCCATAAGAGTGGGGGAAAATCACACTCCGCTCGCGGAAAGTAAATTACGAAGCGGTCACGTGCATACACATTATTATTTTTTTTTTAAATTACTTTTTAGTGAACAATTCCTTACAAGTTTCGCAATTTTGCACGACCTCAAGGAAGTAAGCAACATGTAACATTTAATTTATTAAGCATATAGTTCATATCAAGTAAAAACACAACACATGATGTGGGCCTAACTACCCGGACATAATAGTAATAGCCACTACGTACCGACTCTCATCACTTTGTACGTACGTAGCCCCCACAATTATCACATATAGCATTTAAATCACCTAGGGGGACAGTTCCCCCTTACAAGGTTAGAAAGGAGACTCACCTCGTGTTGAATTTACTCCCCAGACCAAGAACGCGCCCGAAACTCTGAACTCTACACCCGAGGACTCGAAACTACCAAATTGTTATACAAATACATTAATTTATATTCAAAGCATGTAATTCTCCTATTACTTAGCCAAATTCACCATTCTTGAAGAAATCCCAAAATCCAACCCGGGCCCGCATGCTCGAATTCCGAAAATTCTCGAAGGAAACACTCACCCATAGCCTAAGGATCATTAATAAATGATTTTTACTTGATTTCATAGCTAATTCACGGGTAAATTATCAAATTATCGAAAGCCATAGGTTACTACCCAATTCTTGATTATTCACTAATTAGGTGATTAAATTCAACTAGGAATTCATGCATTAACAAGTCTTGAGATGAAATTTACTTACCTTCTAGGGGTTGGGTCGTGGAGTCCTTTTCCCAAGCTCTCAAAGTGTTTAATGGAGGAAAGAGTGAAAAAATAGTGAAGAATCCCGTATTTAAGAAACACACTGTCTAACAGTGTTTCTGCACCTGCGGCTCGAGGAACGCACCTGCGAGCAAAGGCTCGCACCTGCGGAAATGGACGAGGAAGCCAGGGCCCGCACCTGCGGAGTGGAGACCGCACCTGCGGCTCCGCTCCTGCGAAACTTTATCCACACCTGCGAGATATGGCCTACCCGCTGGGGGTCGCACTTTTGAGGCTAGGACCGCAGGAGCAGTCCCGCACTTGCGACTGGGCAACCGCACCTGCGGCCAACACCAGAACAGGTGCACCAGCAGCTATTTCAGCTAGTTTTTGGCCTCGTGTGGTGTCCGGGAGGCACCTGGGCACACTCGAGCCCCCGTCCAAATATACCAACAAGTCCCAAATCATAACACGGACTCGCTCGAGCCTTTGAAACACCTAAAACAACGCTAACTCAAAATCACACCTCAAAATCCCTAGAACCAAACTTAGGAACTTTAAGTTTTCTTGACTTTGCTAACAACGCGCCGAACCGACCTATACTACTCAGAATGACACCAAATTTTGCAGGCAAGTCATAAATGACATAACAGAACTATTTCCGGTCTTGGAATTCCGTTCGGACCTCGATAACACAAAAACACATCCCAAACCACAATAGGAACTTAAGGAACTTCTTATTTCAATATTGGGCGCCGAAACCCTCTCGGGTCATCAGAAACCCATTCTGAACGTACGCCCAAGTCCGAAATCATCATACAAAGCTACCAGAATCGTGAAACTCGATTCCGAGGTCGTTTACTAAAAATATTGACCGAAGTCAAACTTGGCCTTAAAGGCCAATCTTAAGGAACCAAGTGTTCCTATAGCACTCTAAACACTTCCGAATCCCGAACAACCAGTCCCCACAAGTCCTAAATCTTAATAATCCGCTATGGGAAGTTTCATTTAGGGGAACGAGGTCCGATAACATAAAATGACCGGTCTGGTCGTTACACAAACCTTCCTCCTCACATAGCACTTCCAAGGGTTCAGAGAATGAAAGTAGGGCTTCAAATCCCTCTGCTACACTTATGTTTGAACCACCAGCAGTTGCTGTGGATGATATTCCAAACGATGGTCAAGGGGGTGATACTATAGTTGCCGGCCTTGAGAGGTCAAAGAAGAAAGAGCTATGGGAGGACCGGTTTGTAAGTCTAGCTGCCTTCACCAGTTTTCGTGGGTGGTGGCCGGTGATATCACTCACTCTTGAGCAAAAGTTCCTACTTCAAGACCTTGACAAGTAAAATCAAGAAGTGTTGAGCAGTGAGAGAGAAAAAGGTGGATATGGTTCACCTAGTCAGTTCTGGATGCCAAGGAGTATTTGGTCCGGGAGTTCTATGCCAATGTGGCACATATCAAGAAATGGACCAAAGTTACAAAAGTGAGAAATCTGAAAGTGTGGTTCGATCAGCACACACTGAACTCCTACTTGGGGTTTGAGGACATGGATCCAGTGCAGTACTTGGAGAAACTGGCGATGGGTGATGCAGCTCGCCCATCGCTAGTTGAGATTCTTGCGGCGTTGGGGACACCACCACCATGGATCATTGCAGGGGTTCCTATTTAGCAGAACACCCTAAATTTTGAGGCGAAGGGATAGCAGACCTCTGTATGCAGCAAACTAGACCCGTGCCAGAACAAGACAGATTTACCTATTCCACGGGCAGTTCTAGTCACCTATATTATGGCCGGGTACCCGATCAATGTGGGTGTTGTGATGTCGGCCAACATGACAGTGGTCACTAGGAAGGCTGATACTTCCTACCCGTATTCAGACATCCTCACTGAATACCTTACAGATGCACGAATAGAGCCTAGGGATTTTAACATGAAGGTTCTGGAAAAGAAGCCCTTCTCTTGGTATTCTCTAATAGATCCGAAGAACCCGAAGAGAAAGGGTCAGCCAACTACTACCTTAGGCCAGTCTGATGAGCCTTTAGTGGTAGCTGCAGAGTCAGCTAATATGCCATCCACTTCAGCAGTGCCTTCTGCCAGTGCAGTTTCCATGCCTCCACCTTTAGCCTTCGTGACTCCCTCCTCGGCTTTGAAGCATGTGCCTATGCCTTCTCCTCCACTATATGTGTTGCGAGTCTCCCAAACTTTGGAGAGCCTCAATAACTGGATGTAGATAGCTACTGCAAAGCTGTGTGACTTATCTGGTCATGTTGCAGTGAAGTCATCTATGTCGACACCCCAGATTCCTCCCACAGTTAAAGAAACTTTGAAGAAGATCCTGGACAACCAGAACATTGTCATGGCCACTATGGTGCATTATGGGTCCATGATTAAATAATTGGCCAAAAAAGTAAAGAAGATGCCGAAGTCAAAGGCCTTGAAGAAATCAGTGGATAAGCTCCAGCGTCAGTTCACCAAGTTTGCAGCAGTTGGAGATATTCTATTTGACATGTTGATAGGCCCGCACCACCCAGGCCCAAATCCCACACAGCCCACCGTAGCAGTTGGCCAGTCTGAGGAGCCAGACCTTGCTGCTAACACTGCTGAGGTAGTTCGTCAGATGTTCACCTACCCAGCTACTCCCTGACTTGAGGATGATGAGATCCATTTGGAGACTGAGGTTGGTTCCACTGTTGGGGACACAGAGATGGCCACTGAGCCATAAAGAGTTTTCTTCTCTCTCACCCTTCTTATACCATTATTTTGTTAAGCATTGGGGACAATGCTTAATTTTATTCGGGAGGGGGGGTGAGTTTCTTTGACATTTTGATAATTCTGATTCTGTATTTTGATAACTATGACACATTTGACCTGTAAATAACTTATTACTATTTTCTTCTTCTTTCTCATTATGTATATATTCTCTCGTATCCCTCATTATGTATATCCATTTAGATTTTAATAGCTTTTTGCTTTCTTAGTTTCCTTATCTCTATATTTGTCTTCTTATTGAATTATTAGCTTCTTTTTGCTTTAGTAGCTTCATTTTATGCTTTTGTGGATAATAAGCTTTTGGTTTTCTTAATGCCACGATTCTTTCCAAAGGTGATTTTTTGTGTGAACCGGGTGACTCTTCCCAACGATGGATGGTGTGACAACCTTTTTAAGGGATTGAGTCCATTTTTGGTAATTAGGTAATAATAGTAGTAATGATGAATAAGAAGACCTAAGTGAGTCATGCTCGAAGAGTCAAATATGCTTCACTTGGTACCAACATACTTACCTACGCGCGTATGGTTAAAAATAAGGTTTTTGGAAAGAATTAGCTCTAGTTAGTGACCTTTTGACTCTTGTGTTGACTTAGGCAATCATCGAGTGGTTTAGTCGAGTCATAGTGATTTTCAATCTTGAATATGGTCATTGTGGGCCCTCGACTCTATCCTCTTTAACAATCCAGCTGAGTGAGAGGTGAGATGTTGTTGTTGCAAGTCCAAGTACCCGTGCAATAGTCTAGAACTTGCTTCGAATGTGTTTCTAGGAAAAATTTTAAGTTTTGTTTGGCTTGAGAAGTGATTGTAGGCTCTCCTTGACCCGCTTAAAATTTTCCATTCCTCACCAACTTTGTGATCTCTAGTCAACCCATTTGAGCCTAAAACCTTTCTCATTTGATAACCATGTTACAAGCCTTTACCCAATTTGTCGTAACCCTCTCTTGGCACCCGAGATTTACTTAACACTCTTGTGAAATAATTGGCTAAAAATGTAAGTTTGGGGGAGGGGCGTGGAGTTTGAAGAAGGTATCAAGGCATAAAATAGAAAAGAAATGAGGAGAAGGAAAGGCAAGAAAAATAAATAACAACAATAAAATTGCAAAAAGAAAGTGAATAAGTTGAAGAGTTGAAGGGATTCAAAGAAAAGTAATGATGCAAAGCATGGAGAAAGCAAAGAAGGAGAAAAAGAATATCATGACCAAGAAATAGTGATGTTAAGTCTCTCTAGTTCCCCTAAGGAAAAGAAAATGCCTCAAAGAGTTGGCAAAGCATGAGCCGAGAAAAGAAAATGGAGTGCTAAAGGAAAGATGAACCCGTTTTATCATAACTTATCCAACCTTAGTCCAAAAGCCTTCATTGCATTCCGAAAAATCCCTACGTGATTTCAAGTCGAGTAAGCTTATATTACTGGTGATTTACATGAGGGGAAAGCCTATGGTACTTAAAGTTGTACTTGTAAGATTCTTTTGAGAGAGAAGAGCAGACCTTTCACAAATATTTGAATTGAGTGCTTTATTCTTAAGTGATATAGGCAAACAGAGAGTAGATGAAGAGGATTTTGGGATCCACAGTGATCTAAATGAAAGAGCGAGCTTCCTTGATGAATAAAAGCCAACTCTTGATGCTCAAGTGTCACATTAGAACTATTTGTGCTTAAAAGTTTAACTTGTTGCCTTGTTGATAATTCATTAGTGGTGTGGGTAATTGTTGGTCACAATTTATGTGTGATTGATACATCTTTGATTAGCTGGAATAGCTCTTAACTTGTGGAGGTGGCTTTATTTGCTTGAGGACAAGCAAAATCTTAAGTTTGGGGGAGTTGATAAGTGGAGATTCTGACTAGTTTTTGTAATGAACCGACTGGTAGTTTTGATCTCTAGCGTGTCGTTCAGCAAGTTGAGGTCATGAGCAGCTTCGTTTCAGGTATTATGACCCGTGGGCGTGGTCGGAACTGAATTTCGGGAAGTTTAGAGTTGGTTTGGAAAGAAAAGTTCTCATTTCAGAAGCCTGAAGTTGGAGAAATGGACTAAGATTGGAATTTTGAGTAAACGGCCTCAGAATCAGGATTTGAGGGATTCTGCAGGTTCGTATGATGATTTCGGACTTGGCCGTATGTCCGGATCATGTTTTGGATAACCCGGGAGCATTTCGGTGCATATTGTGAAAGTTAGCATTTTAGAAGAATTTCATAAATTTGGGCTTGAAGTGCACTTCAGAATTAATGATGTCCGTTTGGGATTTCGAGTCTGGGAATAGCTTCGTATGGTGATTCTGGAGTTAGGAGCGCGATCAGAAGTGAATTCTGTTTAAGTGGGGGAGAAAGTAACGACCCTACCGGTCGTTTTAAGCTCTAGCGCGTCGTTCGGCGATTTGAGGCCGTGAGCAGCTTCGTTTCAGGTATTATGACCCGTGGGCGTGGTCGGAATTGAATTTCGGGAAGTTTAGAGTTGGTTTGGAAAGAAACATTCTCATTTCAGAATCCTTAAGTTGGAGAAATGGACTAAGATTGGAATTTTGAGTAAACGACCTCAGAATCAGGATTTGAGGGTTCCTGCAGGTTCGTATGATGATTTCGAACTTGGGCGTATGTCTGGATCAGATTTTGGATAACCCAGGAGCGTTTCAGTGCATATTGTGGAAGTTAGCATTTTAGAAGAATTCCATAAATTTAGGCTTGAAGTGCACTTCAGAGTTATTGATGTCCGTTTGGTATTTCGAGTTTGGGAATAGCTTCGTATGGTGATTCTGGAGTTGGGAGCGCGATAGGAATTGAATTCGGATGCCCGGAGGTCATTTTGAAGTCATTTGGCTAAAGATAGGAATTCGAAGGTTTTTGAGAGATCCAACCGGAAATGGAAATTTTAATATCGGGGTCGGAATGCGATTCTGGAAGTTGGAGCAGGTCCGTAATGTCGAATATGACTCGTGGGCAGAATTTGGGTTCAATCAAACGTGATTTGATAGGTTTCAGCATCGGATGTAGAAGTTGGAAATTTCTAGTTCATAAAGTTGGGATTTGGGTGCGATTCATCGTTTCGATGTTGTTTGATGTGATTTGAGGCCTCGAGCAAGTCCCCATTATGTTTTGGAACAAGTTGGTATAATAGGACGGGGTCTCGGGAGGCCTCGGGTGGATTCTGGGTGGTTAACGGATCAATATTTGAAGTTTGAAGAAGGCTGGAATTGATGTCATCTGGTGTGACCGCACCTGTGAGGTTTTGGCCGCAGGTGCGGAGCCGCGGGTGCGGCTATGGCACCGCAAGTGCAAAGAATAGATGGTCCGGTTGGGAGCGCAGGTGCGATGGTATTTCCGCACCTGCGAGGTCGCAGATGCGGGTTGTGGGGCGCAGGTGTATTTTGGGCTGAAGCTGAGGAAGCCGCAGGTGCGGGAGATTGGTCGAACCTGCGGGAGCGCAGGTGCGGAGGAAGGATCGCAGAGGCCGGGCAGAATGATTTAAAACCGTGAATTGTTGGTCATTTCTTCATTTTATTCTTTGGCTTAGGCGATCTTGGGAGGCTTCAAAGAGAGTATTTCTTCATGCATTGTCAAGGTAAGTAACTCCTTCATGTTTTTAAAGTTAAATACAAGTATATGCATGGAATTAGACATGGAAATTGGCAGGAAATTGGGGAATCTTAAAGAAACCTAGAAAATGGAAATTTGGATTTTTAGCCACGAATTTGAGCATGGAATGTAGAGTAAATTGTATATTTGGACTAGTAGAGCTGTGGGTAGATTATATATTCGAGAAATTTTGGATTCCGGGCACGTGGGCCCGAGGGCATTTTGGTCAATTCACTAAGCGGGGTTGGAAAATTATATAATTTGGAATTGTTGCAAATATTAGAGTATATTTTCAATGGTTTGCCGTTATTTGGATAGTTTTGGGGCGATGTGCGTCCGTTGGAGTCGTCGGAAGGGCTTGGAAGCCGGTTATGGGACTTCGGAGCGAGGTAAGTCTCCTTTCTAACTTTGTGAGGGGGAATTATCCCCCTAGGTGAACTAATTAAGTATGTGTTACTATCTGTGGGGGCTACGTACGCACGAGGTGACGGGAGTCCGTGCGTAGCTACTATTATGCCATGTCCGGGTAGCCTAGGACCCACTAGCATGCCTTACTTGTTGTACCAGTGATCTTGTCTGTAATATTAGACTACCAATATAATCGAAATTGTAATCAAACGACTAAGGAAGACTAGAGTTTATTTTCTTAATCATCTAAAAAAAAAGAGAATTGATTTCCTTCGGGGGCAATTGTATTTCCAGATAAGGTTGTATTATTAAACATTATAAAAACTTGGCAACTGAATTTCGAAAAAGGGTTTAAATACTATTTTGTGGTTTTCAAAAGAGAAATCTGTCATTTACTTGAGTATTTGTTTTCCCGACGTAGTCGGGGTGGACTGTTGATTGTGCATGACTTCATGTGACCGCTTCGCAATTTACATTCTGCGAGCGGAGTGTTATTTCCCCCACTCTCATGGGAGCGGGCCGTACGCCACGACGAGATTGAAAGAAATATTATGGTTCGGGCCGTTCGACCCTCGGCAGTGCACAGAGATGATTAAATGATGGCTCAGGCCAGTTGTCCTTATCCCGTATGCGAATGATAAATTGTTAAATGTTTTTCATGATTTCTGAAGTGATAAGATATTTGGAAGAAAGTAAAGAAGAAATTGTTTATTTAAGATATTTGGGAAAATAATGAGAAAGTGGTAACTGTTTGTTTACTTCCAGTATTTACTTGGATTTCGGTGCCTTACATATATGCTGCTTTACCACCTTTACATGCCTATCGTGTCCATCTTATACTGTTAATTAATTCGATGGCCCTTAGTGAGTGTCTAATTCGACCTCTCGTCACTACCTCTCTGAGGTTAGGCGGGCGACTTACTGAGTACATGTTGTTTTTGTACTCATGCTACACTTGTTGTGCATTTTTATTGCACAGTGTACTTTCATAGCAATGTGGAGGATTTGGAGACTTAGGTGAGCTGCATCATCCGGAGGCGATCCGCAGCTGATAGAGTCTCCCTCGTTCTGTATTTATTTTCATTTTAAATTTTCTGGTCCAATTTGTATTTCGGACAGGTTTTGTGATGATTATATAAATTCTTAGAAATTGCTCATGTACTTGTGGCACCGGGTTTTGGTATGTGTTGGGATATAATTGCTAAAAAATGGAATATTCAAACTATTGTTTTACACGATAGATTTTATTTAGTTAATATGTAATAAAGTGCAAGGAAACGTTTTTCATAAATGTTTAAACCGAAAATTATTTCTTTAATTAATTATTGGCTTGCCTGACAATGATGTCCGACGCCATCACGACCTTATGGATTTTGGGTCGTGACAACATGGTATCAGAGCGCTAGGTTCCCTTAGGTCTCACGAGTCATGAGCAAGTCTAGTATAGTCTTTTGGATCGGTACAGAGACGTTTGTACTTATCTTTGAGAGGCTACAGGGTTGTTAGGAGTACTTCCCTTCTTGATTACTCATAGTGCGATTTGATTCCTTTGAGGCTTATGCCTAAGTTTATTCCTACTCAATCTTACGTGTCGCGAAGCGCTTGCTATGAATCGGGAAATTGAGGAATTGAATGGTGCTACAGATGTAATTCGAGATGTTTCCATGTGTAATTAGTTGGGAATGTTGTTATGGACATGGAAAGGAATAATATGTTGTTTCAGCTCAGCTGTGGCTCTAAGAGACTTAAGGCTATGCTCAGGTAGTGATGATGCTTGCGATTGGTTGTCGCGCAATGTCGATATGATGATAGAATGCTTGACCGTGTGTTGGGGGTGATAAAGTAGTAAGACTTGGTGTCTTCAAGTGAGGTGGGATATGCACCTGTGACATGAAGTCGTCATCATCGATCGATTTGAATGTGTTAAGTTTATCGGTGCTAGGGTTTCTTCGGTTGCGTGGGGTCAGAGTATTGAGAAGAAGTATTGAAGAATGCAGTTGGTAGAGACCGCGAGGTGCGGTGGTTCAGTACCGGATAAGTGTTGATAATGAAGGCAGCTAGAGAAAGGTGATCTTCGGAGAGTTTGAAGTCGTGGTGATCTGCTGGTTTAAGAGTTACAGAGAATGATCCTGAAGTGAGGCTAGGCGGTGGTTCCATTTCTAGGAGGCCAGGTGTTAGAAGCGGAAGTCGAGCAGTCGTAAAGTGGGAGAGCAGTAGCATAGCTTGGAATTTGAAGATATTGTCGCGCATTTAATAGATGTCCATGAGGAGTGGACGGACTAGTAAAGTTGGTAAATGAAGCAGGGTGTAGTATGGGGTATTGAAGTCGCAGAGAGTGTGCATTTTAACATCTTTGAAAGGTGTCCGCGGGTGATTTCCACAGGTGGGTTATCTCCTGTGAATAGGTTAGCGGTGGCATGGTTGGCAGGTCTCGGTGAGGGGTTCTAGTGGCTATTCGGTAATGTATGAATGATGCTAGAGAATTTGAGTATTTAGGGAGTGCTAGCAGGAGAATTTGGAAGAATTGGACGGATTGGTTGAGCAAGATCGTGTTATCAAAGGAGAAAGGATCTCATGCGGGTCTAGAGTGGTGCAAGGAGTAGCTTCGGGCTAAGTGAGGGAGTCCCATCATCTGCAGTTGGGTTGCAGGATTGTGTTATCATAGGGTTACGGGTTGTCGGCGTGTTGGCAAGTTATTACAGCTAAGGGAAAGGGTAGAATGGTGATTGTGAATAGGATTTGATGAATGTGTGCAAAGGTTGGCCCTGTTGAGCCAGGGGTAGGCTTTGGAAGATTCAGAATTTTGCTTAAAGTCTAGTGAGTTGTCAGGGTAGTGACTCAGTCACGTGTTTCATTGAAAGGGGTGTTCGTGTACTAGGAGAGCCTTGGAGTTGATTTATTCGGGACCAGTCAGAGTGGGGGACTCTCAATAGCGGTCCTGGTGAATTCCAAAGTTAAGAATGCGGCGTTTAAGGGTTTCAAGCAGCGGTATGATCGGGGATTGAGCTTATGTAGAGTAATTGCTGAGAAAAAAGAAGATGGTTGGAGTGTTCTATGATATGTTTCAGCATGCAGGATAGTATTAGAGGAGTGAGAGAAATAAACTCCGAATTGTAGAAAGATTATCAGGAGGGTATGAGACAGGTTGCGGGATTTAGGCAGCATGGTCTCGTGAATCAAGGTCACTCGGGATGAGTGAGGGTTGAGTTTGCTATGAGTTGAAGGAAGTTGCTATTATTCCTGAGGCAATTGAAGATGATTAAAAGAAAATAGATTGATTAGCCATGGTTGAAATGGCACATATGCGGCAGTAATCAGTTCCTTCGGTGTGATTAAGTTATGCATGTGGTTTATGCCGATGTGTGCGGGGCTTGTCGGCTGTCGTAATGGATTTCACGTGGGAGCATTTGAGTGCTATGGCCTGTCAGGTGTAGGCGGATCCCGAAAGGGTTGTGGTGGTATAGACTACTACTTAAGGATTTGCATGTTGGGTGATTGTGGGAATTCACTCGTGTGTTGAGATGGTACTCCTGAATTGAGTTAAGTAAAAGGTTTCTATATGATGAAGTGTTCACCCTATTGGTAGTTCAGCAGTTATGATGGAATTCTTGCGCTACCTCATATTGGCAAGTTAGGTGCGGTAAGCAGTATGTAACTGGGAGTAATAATCGAGATTGCGGTTCGGTGTTAATAAGGATGTCATGAGCTCGGACGAACAAGAAAAAGTGATTTGAAAGTTCATAGTAAGCTGGTGTTGTCTTCAGTGTCACCTGAGATTGATATTCGGTGGAAGAGGCTTTGTACCCTGGTTAGAGTTCTTGATTTGTCTTACAGCGTAGTATGGCCAGTGGTGGATGTGCAGACTTGCTACCTTGTGTGGAAGGTCGTGGAAGCATGTCCGCGAAAAGGTTGTATAAGTGTGACATGTAGTGACTTGGTGGACTGAATATTTGGACTGAGTATAATGGAGTGCAATATTGTTTATTTGAGAATTTATGCCTGGAAGGCGTTCAGTTCATTTGGTTGTGGATTGTGGGGTGTCTGTCCCGGCTATGATGGTTGTTCTCGCGTATTATGAGAGGAAGTGGGTTAATGTGGACCCAGGTGAAGCTATTAGCTTAGTTCGGTGCGAGCAAGGTAGACTCGACGTTTTCTTTTGGAAGGATTTAAATATGATTATGGGCTTCGTATGAGCCAGGCACGTTCATTTTAGTAGGGTGCTTTTCTTGGAAAGGTATTAGAGCAGCAGATGGTGTTCCGTCTTCGTCAAATTCATGCGATATTGTGCTTTGTGCCGTGTGAATTGTGAAAGGCATGATAATTTCTTATGAGTTGATATCTCTGCATAGTGATGACGTTATGTCATCACGACAACTCTTGAGGTCCAGAGTATATGTATGTATCGCACCTCAGTTGTGATTGAGTTTTGTAAGCATATGGCTTTATCAGTCTCCCCAGGATGGTGTTATGCACTTAGCGTGCTTGTGACCGATATTCGGTGATGTATAATAATGAGCAATTCAGCTCCATATATATTTCCTTATTTGAGTTTTATGATGGGATCGGGTGGCACGCCGCCACGAGTATGTTATTTGGATCGGGTTGCACGCCACAGCAGTGTGATGATTAGAAGGGTTAATATATATTTATTTTTCTTATGTTCTACTTCCTATTTTCTGAGAAAAGTTCATATTAGTTGTGTGAGTTGAATAGTCCCTTTCTGAGTCGTTTCTTATTATCATGTTCGAGTTATGGCCTATTGGAACGATGTGGTATCATGTGAGGCTGTTGGTCATGTTTGGGGTGATTTGTTGTTTAAGCAGTTCATACTGGGTGAGACGATATTTTCAGATCAGGGATCAGTGCGATAAGGTTATGTGAAGTGTATATTAAAGAACAAATACCATTATTCAGGTTCATAATGAGGTGATGATTCTAGTCAAGATGAGATATTCAATAATTTGTTAACTCTGCAGTTGGGTATGAATTTCTACACATCTCCTCCGTTGTGGTGGTATCGTCAGCATTATAGCAGGATGTATGTACATATGTCATGAGGTGCCGTGGGAGCATCGGATTCATGGCATTTTGGCTATTAAGGTTCAAGGAGCGTCGTTGTGGTCAGGTGGTGAATTATGCGGTGCATGGTGCTAATTCAGCAAGGGTATGCAGTCATGTTCTGGTTTGTCTTGTGGTAGTTGATACGGTATTTATATATTGGAACTAGGCCTGGCAGAGAAATTTCAGGTATTGGAACTAGGTTCTGAGCCTATTATATGGATAAAAGGAGAAATCTTCAGATGTGATCAAGCTAATGTACTCAATTGGGTTGTGGTAGCACGGGCAGGTGCTCGAAATGTTAAACAGTGATTTCAGATAACTCCAGAGCAGTTCTTAGCATGTTTGAGGACGAACGTCTGTTTAAGTGGGGGAGAATGTAACGACCCGACCGGTCGTTTTGATCTCTAGCGCGTCATTCAGCGGTTTGAGGTTATGATCAGCTTTGTTTCAGGTATTATGACCCGTGGGCGTGGTCCGAATTGAATTTCGGGAAGTTTAAAGTTGGTTTGGAAAGAAAAATTCTCATTTCAGAAGCCTTAAGTTGGAGAAATGGACTAAGATTGGAATTTTGAGTAAACGACTTCAGAATCAGAATTTGAGGGTTCCTGCAGGTTTGTATGATGATTTCGGACTTGGGCGTATGTCCGGATAAGATTTTGGATAACCCGGTAGCGTTTCGGTGCATATTGTGGAAGTTAGCATTTTAGAATAATTTCATAAATTTGGGCTTGAAGTGCACTTCAGAGTTATTGATATCTGTTTGGGATTCCGAGTCTGGGAATAGCTTCGTATGGTGATTCTGGAGTTGGGAGCACGATCGGAAGTGAATTAGGATGCCCGGAGGTTATTTTGAAGCCATTTGGCTAAATATAGGAATTCGAAGGTTTTTGAGAGATCCGACCGGAAATGGAAATTTTAATATCGGGGTCGGAATGTGATTCCGGAAGTTGGAGCATGTCCGTAATGTCGAATATGACTCGTGTGCAGAATTTGGGGTCAATCTCGACCCAAAGCAGTGTTTCATTTTTAAAAAAATAGTTTCAAAATACTCTGAGTATCAAAACAATTATCAATAAAAGACCGAGCGAAAATCATAACATATCAAGTGAGGAAAAATAGTAAAAACAGCCCCCAAGGGGTAAACAGATCGATACTAGGCCCCAAACATGGCTTATATCCCAAATCATATCAAAATATATCAATAACATTAAGCATAGGCTTAAAAATCGGTTTCGCAACTCAATAGTTTCCTAAATAGGGAATATATTTCCAAAGTTCCAATCTTTGCATTCCAAAACCCGTGAAAGGGTGCATAGTCCGGGGTTTCATACCCTCAGGACAGGATTTAAAGACATTACTTACCTCAAAACTTGCCCGGAAACTATTCCGCAACATGCTTGCCTCTCGAATCAACTTCCGAAGGCTCCAAATCTATCAAGTTCAGATTTTTATCATCAATTTATGCTTAAGGAACGAATTCCAATCGAAAAATATCAAATTTAACTCAACAACCCGAATTTGGTCAAAACCCGACCCCTGGTCCCGCATCCCTAAACTCAGAAATTTTTATACAAAATTGTTCTTCATCATCTCACGAGTCCGTACATATAAAGAACGCTAAAATCGGAGTTCGTTTGACCCCTCAAACCAATCCCTAAAGGTCTCATAATCTCAAGCCCTAAACCCCCTTTTTCTATTGATTTTCATGAATTAATTGCTGAGATTATGTTCTATAATCACCCATAAACGAGTTTCAATGATCAAAACACTTACCTCTATGAATAACACTGATTTCCCTCTTCAAAAATCGCACCCAAAGCTCTCTGTCCGTACAAAAATGGAGTAAAAAGGGTTTAAGCCGCGGAGGGTTTAATTATATACTGCCCAGTGATTTACTCTCTGCGATCATGGCTTTCCCTCACGTGATCATGATGCCTTGGTTCCTTACTCCATGAAATCGCACACCATATCACGCGGTCATGATGACCACTGACCTCTACTCCCCCACGCGCCAGGTTAGCTCTACGCGATCGCGACCTTGCCCACGTGATCGCACTTCACCTTCTTCCAAACCTACGTGATCGCACCCCGATACAAAAAATCGCGATGCACAATTTTTCTTGGCCCTCATAGTGTTCTACGTGATCGCAGCCTTTGCCATGTGATCGCGATGCACAAATCCCTGCTGCACAAAAACCAGAAAACCAGCTCTTTCTTTAAGTCTAAAAATGCCCGTTAACCACCCGAAATCAATCTCGAGCCCCTCGGGACCCTAACCAAACTTACCAACATATCCCATAACATCATTCAAACTTAGTTTCACTCTCGAAACACCAAAACTAACATCAAAACACCAAAATTACATCGGATTCAAGCCTAAGAACTTTGAAATTTCTAAAATCCACCAATGATGCCGAAACTATCCAAAACAACTCTGATTGACCTGAAATTTGGCAGACATACCCAAAATGACATTACGAACCTGTTCCAACTCTCGGAAGTCCATTATAACCCCGATAGCCTATTTTCCACTGCCGACCGAAAATCATCAAAACTAACTTTCGCCAATTCAAGCCTAATTCTACATCGGTCCTCACAAAAATATTCCGAACACACTCTAAGTCCCAAATCACCTAAAGAAGCTATCCGAGCCATAAAATCCATATTCGGAGGTCGTCTACCAATAAGTCAACTCTCAATTGACTTTTCCCATTTCAAGGCTATTTATAAAGGCTAAATGACTAAACTCTCACTACAACCATTCGATTTCAAGCCTACGAACTCTAATACATCAAATACAGTATAACCAATCCATAACAAGTCAAACAACGATTTTTAATGCAAGTTCTACGTAACGACCGACCGGGTCGTTACACCATGCATGTGGCACAAAGTTGTAATATGTGGAGTAATGAACCATTTTGGGTAGTCTCTTGTTGAAATTGGTTGAAGGATGAAAAGATCTATATTGTAGAGCCTTGTAGTCTGTTTCGCATGTTAGGTGTTTGACAAAATTCCTAAGAGGGTTACATCATGGGAATCTTTCTAATTCTTAACCGATTTTCACTATCTTCCTATAGATTTTTATTGCTAGAAGTGTTGGGGCATTGTAGTAACTTAAGGAAATCTCAAACAAGGTATGATGGCTAAACTTTCTCTCTTAGAATCGAATCACATAATGTACCCGCAAGTTCAAGTATGGTTGGCTCAAGATTCCTTATTTATATATTTCGGGCTATCCCCTATAAACTTGATTATTCCTAATGAGCCTTATGTCGAAAGATAGATGTTCAAAGCATGGTTTGCATATTAAAATGTTATGGCTTTGAATCGTGTTTTAAATGGAAACTAGTATACCAATTGGGCGAGAAAAACTCGATATGCTTAAGGCTCTAAATTGCTCATATGTGTTCCTAAAGTCTTGATTGAAAATGCCTTGTTGTTAATAATCTATAAGGATGATTGAAAGTAAAATAAGTGGGTTGGAGATATAAAGTGCGGCCAATGTAATAACAATGGAAGTCATACTTGTGGTCAATGGTGTTGAGGAAATTAAATGATGTGAGAAAAGCTTATGAAATAGGACTTGATTCAACTGTTCCAAACTGACTCGAAAATAGAATTATCTAAAAGCTTATGTGCCCAAGTTATGCCCAAATGTAGTTGTTTAAATTAATGTTGTGCTTGTAAGTACTTCCAAATTGTTTGAGTTCTTATGTCTTCGTGAGTTAAAAATTGTGTATTGCACCCTTTTTGGGAAAAAGCATCTTAAGAACAAATATTGTGTTACACGTTCGTGATTTTAACTTGTTCTTCGATTGCCAAGAATTTTACCCCATTTCTTGGAAAGAAATCCATTATGTTTAAAGTCTTTACTTCTAATTAACTTGAAGTCGTGATTTCCGTAAAATTTTATTTGTTGATATTTATGATGATGATTGATCACGCTCAACTATGTCTAATAAAAGACTAAGCGGGCGTTGGAAATATAATCCGGANCGGTGAACTTACTTCTCGGATACTTCATATAGCTTAATTAGTTGTCTCTATCAATCATGAACACTCTATCTACCATAAATCTCTCTCAAGTAATTATGATAATTTACTAGACGCACTCTCTCAAGTTACGCTTTAGATTGCACCTGAAGTATCGTTATTTCTAATCCAACTTCTAAACCCTCGGTTATGACTTTCGTGTATACTCCGGGAGTGATGTTATCCAAACAACTACCTAAATATTCACTCTCTCTCAAGTAGATACATAATAAATAGGAACAGCTAATTGATGGCCTTTCAATCAACTACAACAAGAACGTAGTTGAACAAATAGAGATTAATCAACCAATTAAAACTATATTAATATCACAATAAGTTTATCCCCCAACGGGTTCCACCAAAACCTTAGATTAAGAAATTAGCTAATCATGCTCATAATAATCAACTCCAAAATAACTTGCATAATTAAACTACAAAGTGATGAACGAAAGATGTAAAAATCAATGTTTTGCTTCTCTGAGTAGTATTCCACAGGCGTCTCTTGTCTCTAATGGCATCTCCCCTCCAAGTTGTGTTTTAGGGTCTATTTATATGTTTGGGACAAACCCTAAACGTGTAGGAGACTTCTATTCAAACCAGGAAACACTTAAAATCTTCAAAACTCGGATTGGACCAGACCAAGAACCTGG
Organism: Nicotiana paniculata; assembly: GCA_005239505.1. Lineage (NCBI taxonomy): Eukaryota > Viridiplantae > Streptophyta > Magnoliopsida > Solanales > Solanaceae > Nicotiana > Nicotiana paniculata. The sequence goes on along the minus strand of ML346951.1, from coordinate 58,816 downwards.
ATTTATGGCCCAAACGCCTGGATAAAGCCAGGCCAGGCCTAGCCTTAAGGCTCAAACACCTGGATAAAGCCAGGCCAGGCCTGGCCTTAAGGCTCAAACGCCCGGCTATATCCCGGTGCACTCCTCTTCGCCTCTTGAGCGTATTTTCGACGTTTATGCATCCATTTAGCTCGGCTTCCATCTCCAATTCACCTGCACATCAAATAGACTCCATTATGAACATACATAGTGTATTTTTATCATTAACGCACATAAAATGCAAGGTACATAACGTGTTAAACCATGAATTCTAGCCACACATCAATGATCCACGAAAGTAAGGAAATGAAAATGTGAAATATGAAATATGGCCAAGTGCCAAGAATGATATTATGATTCTGGCCATTAGTGCCGATGAATTGAATAGATGTGAAGGAAGTATGAAGTGAGATGATTGATAGAAAGAGTTAATGTCACGGGTGGGACGGCCTAGCCGATCAGGTCGTGATCGGAGGCCATTGTTTTTTACGCCTTCAAATAAGGCGACCTAGTCGATCGGGCCGTGTTCGGACTCCGTTCCAAGAGTACGGTGGCATTATGAATAGTGGTTGTCGCGCCCCCTTTTTCTCGCGAAATCGGGTTTTGACATTTTTTTTTGGGACAACTCCCTTCCTTTTAGGATGGGAGTATGGGATTTGAAGAGTCGCCACCTAATGGAATAAGGTGCGTTAGGGCACCTAAAACAGTTAACTCATGAAACTAGTTTGCATCACAAGAGATCGGGTAAGGGCTCGAAATTACCTTGAGGGGAAGGTGTTAGGCACCCCTCGAGGTCCACAACGGTGGGTCCCGGCCGAACTTAATTAAGCGAATTAGTCTTAAAGGAAAATAAAGCAATTTAGACAAATTTTATGTCAAAACATGAATTAAAAGGGGTCCTAAGGTTTTTAGCCTATAGGATCATTTCCATGCAATACTTGATAACTTTCCCCAAGTTGGGGTGCTACACATAGTATTAGCTCACGGGTCATCATTTCCTTTACTACCCAATTATTATCTTTCAGTTGTTACTTAAGCGTTCTAGTAGCTTCTAACTCGTTCCTTATGCGTGCACTACCCGTCCCTTACCTATGGTCTTGGATGTGTTTAGGACCTCCATTTAAGGTAGTTCTAGACTGACCTATGTTGCTTAAAATGAGAAAAATCTAGGCGACAAACAAAATTCAGATAGGACTATCATGTAAGGAGAAAATAAGGACTCATGTTAACCTCCACAAGTAATAACAAATGCACGTAGTTCAATCAACAAATTTCATTAAGTTAGGATCATATAGGCAAGATATCTAGATGGGCATAAACAGAATGTACGAAACCAGTTTATTAAAACAAGCATTGGGACCTACTGGCTTGCCTACTTATTTGATTAAATTTTGAATCTGGGCAAATTTCAAGCAGCAAGGGATCACATTTTGTAGACCCAGAATTCTTAATAACCCTACAAGTTTGCCTAAGTGATAACCGAAGCAGAATCCTATGGGCATGGCATATACAATTGTTAATTATAGACCTATAACATGGTTTCTAAGCGAGTTACTGATTTTAACTCATGAAAACAGATTTTATCTCTTTAGATCTTATAGGTATGCTTCCTAATTTGCAGAATTAATTAACTCCTATAGGCATGATTTCTTAGTGTCGAAACTGATTTTTTTATTTCCTATAGACATGGTATCTAAATTGAAGAAAACTGATTTTTATATCTCCTATAGGCAAATATCTAAGTTGAAACTAATTTTTAATCCCTATAGGCATGAATTCTATTAATCACATGTGGGTAGAATTTTAGACAAGTCACCAGGAAAGTTTATTAATTCATACAAATATGATCATATATACATGATCACTAATGCACGTTGATATTGGAAATATGTGTAGATCCTATGAACATGGATTATAATGCAGAATTAACAAAAGACCTATAGGCAGTGCCTCTAATATGCCGAAAATATGAAGATTCACAGTCACAAACAGTCAGAAAAACATCCTATAGGCAAGATCTCTAAATGAACAGTAACATGCATATAAGGAACAACCACACAATAGACCTACAGGCAGGATTTCTACACGAGTTTTTTAAAAAAGATATATTAAAAAAACCCAGATTTTGCTACTAATCCCAGATCTGTTTATTACAGAGATTATTACATTATTACAGCCCAATAATGAATAAATTACACAGCAAAATTCATTATACTATAGGGAGCCTTCATAGGCCCAATATTAACCTAGAAACCGGGCCTTCAAGCAAAGCAAGTCTGAAGTATATAAGTGGTCCATCCATGGCACATAGAATTAGGTTCCTAGTGCATCAAAGTTCCCAAGAGCCTCAGGGATCCCGGGCAATGCTCACACCAGGTCCAAACTTAAAGAAACAGTTCATAAAAGATTGGAAAACCAACCCCAATGTGTCAGAGTTCGGAGGAGTCTCAAGGACCCTAGGCAGTGCTCATACTGGGGGTGGTAGGAACCTAGAAAACTAAGAGTAGAAGTTTGAAAACCAGTACATAGAGGGCAAGGGGGACAGTTTCGAAAACAGTTTGGTTTTCATAAGCAAACTGATTCAGATTACATGGTTGCAAACAAAGATGTACCATGAAATAAATAGAATCCATATTCAGCAAATAGTCTAAGCAGATTGGTATTTATTCAAACTATATTTTCGTACCAGTATTTAAAAGCACTAACAAAAGAGCAAGAATACATGAACTAACAGACAGAATTAGTCACATAGTATATGCTTTGCAGAACAGGGAACATACAACTGATTATACAAGATTTCACATTATTGGAGATAACCTAGCCTAGTTAGCATTATCACTAAGTGAAATCATGTGGGCATATAGCAAACATAAACATGATGAGGTTTTGAAATAAACTAAACAAATAAGCACATAGTACAGAAATAGGATGACAAGAGTTAAAGCATACCAGTTGAGAAGAAAGAAAACAGGAATGTAACATCGATTTGAATCCAGAGAGTCTAGCCTTGGCTTTCAGTCGGCTAGACAGTGCAATTATCAGAATAACATAAAGAGAGAACTTGAGTTTTTTGAGAGAATAGAAAGCTTAAGAGTTTGAATGAGGAGGTTTTAAAACGTGTGTGTGAGTCTGAGTGTCAGTGTGTGTCTAAGTCTCAGTGTATATGTCTAAGTCTCAGTGGGTGTCTTTTTTCTCAGTGTGTAAAATCAGGGCAAGGGAAGGGCTTTTTATAGAATACAGTAGAGTAAAACCAAATAAGGTATAAAATTAATTACACAAAAATAAGGTATGAAAATTAGTTAATCAATCAATTAAGGTTAACATGAATCAATTAGCAGGACAGAATTAGGAAAGTATTACTTAAATTAAGGAGAATCTCACACGGAATAAATCAGCAGACAAGATTAAGGCTTAAACAAGGTAGGTAGCAAGTCCAGGGATCAATTGTGAGTCAGCACTAATAATCAAAGCACAAATCAGGCCAGTAAAGAAATTAAGAAAAGTAGTACCAATTATTAATCATACATAAGGAAAGAACAGGTAAAAATATGATAAGGAAATAACGATTTTAAAGGAAAGCACAATTTCAAAGCCTAATTAGGCAAGTAAATCAACTAATCACTTTATTTGACAGAGCTAAGGTAAACGATCAAAACATTATAGCAAACAGTCGAATAATTGAAACCGTAAGGCATATCAAAGACATAGAGATGAAACTCAAGTAAAAATCAGTCGAAACAGTAAAGAAGAAAACCAGAGCTGAAACATTTAAATGATTAAACATTTTTGCAGAAACCCCATTAGAAATCAAAACCCTAGCTTTTAGGAAAAAATGAAATCAGTTAACAATAATAGTAAAAACAGAAAATCTTAAGGGAAACATACCAAACAAACTCAAAACCGCTTCATATCTAAAGAGATCTAAACAGATTTAACCAGAATAGCTAGGTTCATGAAAATAAACAGAGATGAATCTGAAACCATAAAACACGAAGTATTAGTACTCATAGACATCAGAGTGAATATAGACAGATTAACCGAGAAAAAAGAGATTTTTGAACCAAATCTAGTTCGAATCTCTTGAGATTATTCTCAAGTAACATGAAAATCAAAAAACCAGTAGAGAGATTAGGCCGGATAAGGCATGGAATCGGAGGAAACCCCCATGAATCAAGGGGATATCAGTGACAGCGGGCTTGGGTTAGAAGGGGTGAGAGAGAAGAGAGAAAAGAAGGGATGGAAGGACGGCGGGTTGGGGGAAATGAGGGTAGGGTTTAGGTTTGGGTGTAATTAAAATGGAAGGTTAATCCTGGACCTTTGATCTTCTGAGATCAACGGCTAGGATTAAATTATGCTGGGACAATTTATGGATTTTGGGTCATTGGGTTATTGGTTATTGGGTTATGGGTATTGGGTTATAATAATTGGGCTGATAGTTATTGGGTTGGGCTCCGAAAATTTAATTGAAAAGAGGCTATGTTTTAAATACCCACTTAATTTAATCAAAATAATTTATAAAATTAATTAATAAATGATAAAAATGTTATTTGTGTATGAAAATGATTTAAAATAATTATTTAATATTATAAAAATATAAAAAGTCATTTTCGTGTAAAATAAAGTAATTATGCGCACATGGGCTATTATTGCAAAGTCATTACAATTATAACCTAAAGATGTAAATACTATTATGCATAGAATAATAGAAGCTTAATATAAATATAAATGATAAAAATTAATCAATAAAAATTATTATAAAATCATTTGTGATGCAATTAGTAATTATTTAGACATAAAATGATGGAATAAATTAATTTAAAATCCTTTAAAATTACAGAAAATTATGGAAAAATACTAATTGATGCTCATGCATTATTTTGAAAATACATACGTATTTTGAAAATAATATAGGGAAAAATTGGGTATCAACAGTTTCCCCTATTTACCCGGGAAGGATGAAAGAGTTGTCGGGTAAAGATATGATGGTCAATCTTGACCGAATAGAGTGATCTGAGAGATATAGGCCGCACTCTGGTTTATGAGCTGCCTACATATCCCTAGTTTTACAGGAATCAGGTCGTGTGTAATTCTGGATCCACCGGCAAAATAAACCGATGAAGTTGTCATAAGGGCGGACAAAAGGTTTCGAGTAGGATGAAACGTTTATGGTGGGCGGTCAGATTTGAAATAATTCGAAGGGACTGGAGAGGGATTGCTCCTGTTAGATAACAGTTACTCACTGGGTCACCTGCAAATCAAAAGATGTACTGCAAACATATACGTATAACTTTGCATAAATTTAGCCATGATGCAAATTCCCTTCAGACCATGAAAATTATCTTTGGACGGTTGAGGATGACGTCCTTAGACCATGAAGTCCCGGGCCATGAATTGTGAGGTAAGGGATTCGCAGTCCATGAAATTATTTCTCGGGACATGAAAATGGTGCCTCCGAACCATGACGCCTTTGAATAATGATGTGCAAGTTTGAGAAATCCCCAGGCCATGGCATGATGTCTTCCGGCTATGAGGATGGTGTCTTCAGACTATGATGCCTTCGGATAAGTTGGATATATTCAGCCCGTGGGGTGTAGAGACATGATGCTAGAAGCGATAAGACAGGGCTTGGTCTTGTATGAAGTTGAAGGTAGAGCTTAGCCCGAGGGAAGAGAACAATGCAAGAGAGACACTGCTTAGTCTCGTGCGAGATTCAGGACAATGCTTAGTCCCATGCAAAGAGAAGGCAATGCTTGGCCTTATGCAAATATGGAGGCAGGGCTTAGCCTCATGCAAGATTCGGGACAGTGCTTAGTCCCATGAAAAGAGAAGGCAGTGCTTAGCCTTATGCAAGTAGAGAGGCAGAGCTTAGCCTCATACAAGATTCGGGACAGGGCTTAGTCCCATGCAAATAGAAGGCAGTGCTTAGCCTTACGCAAGTGAAGAGGTTGGGCTTAGCCCCATGCAAGATTCGGGACAGTGCTTAGTACCATGCAAGGAGAAGGCAATTCTTATCCTTATGCAAGTGAAGAGGTAGGGCTTAGCCTCATGCAAGATTCAGGAAAGGGCTTAGTCCCATGCAAATAGAAGACAGTGATTGGCCTTATGCTAATGGGAGGCAGGGCTTAGCCTCACGCAGGATCGAGACAAGGCTTAGTCTCATGCAAATGGGAGAGGCAAGGCATAGCCTCATGCAAGATCGAGATAGCGCTTAGTCTCATGCAAGGTTCAGGACAGTGCTTAGTCCCATGCAAGGAGAAGGCAATGCTTAGCCTTATGCAAAGAGGCAGGGCTTAGCCTCATGCAAGGTTCGGGACAGTGCTTAGTCCCATGCAAGGAGAAGGGTAAGAGCGAAGTATTCTTAGCTGAAAATGTGTTTTGTGCATAGTTATTGTGTTGTTGCAACGGTATTTGTCATGATGATATAGTCCTGCATCCAAAGAAAAATTTGTGAGTTTTGCGGGGGAGGGTTGGTTCGTGCCTTCGTCTGCTTGACTTGCTCTGTTCTGTCTGAAGATCCTATCCAAACTATTAGGGTAGCGTTTGCTAAATCAAAGTTTCTTTTTCAAAATCATGCATGCATAACTTTCAAAACACATAGTAGTATATAGTTTAGAAATTAGTTAGATGAACCAGTAACTGCGACATAATTAGAGACATTGCGACTTCCTCTGGTGTAGAATTTTGAGGGTCCTTCTCAAAATTCTGCCCCAGTTAACTAGATGAATTTTATGACCGCTCTGTATGTTGTGGTTGACTGAACTTACTTCGAAATTTTGAGGGTCCTCAAAATTCTGCCCCAGTTTCTGATAATGGGGAGAATGGAAATTTTATTGAATTGTGCCCGAACCTACAAGGCTGACTACGTATCCCCTCTTAAACGGGAATCAGATCGAGCGTATTTTAATTAACATCATATGAAGAAGCATAAATAGTTTACACATAGTATCTTTTGACTGCATCTGAATTGATAGGCTTTGGACAGATTTCTCCATCCATCTCAGGCTCATGTCTGGCTTGAATTTCCTGAGTTTTTGCTTCATTGGCGGACACATTTGATTTGTAGGTAACTTGTGAGCCACTATGGATGTGCTCAACCCTGTCATATCGTCGTATTACCATGAAAATATATCCTCATATTCTTTCAGGAATCGGGTGTATTCTTCTTTCTCTGACGGTGACAAATGGATGCTTATGCGGGTTTCCTTGATGGTTTCGGAATCTCCCAAGTTGACTATCTCAGTCTCGTCCATGTTGGACTTGGGCTTGTTCTCAAAGTCCTCTACTTCTCTGACAATCTCCTCAGGTATTACATCATCTTCTTCTGAATCACTATCATTTTGTTGTGTTGTCTCAACATGTCACAGTTGTCGGTTCATCGAGATAGGAAATAGTAATGCTGTAGGGATAAAGATATGAAAGAAAAATAGTAAAAATAAAACATCAAGCCATTTTAAAGCATAAGAAATAATTATTTTCAATAACTCAAATAACGTTTTTGGAACATTGAAAATATTATTTAAAACAAAAAATGCAAAAGTGGAAATCATTTTTTTCAGAAAAAGTAAACAATGTTATTCAGCCTTGCTACCCCAGGACTCGTCGGGCCCTTGATGGTCTAATAGTCCATTGCCTTTCAGTATACTTGGAGGGGGAGAATGTGGAGGGCCTCTGGATCTGGTATGATAAGTTGATGATGCCAGTATGTGTGAACCAACCTTGGGGAATGGGAATAATCAAAAAGGAAAGAAAAATAAAAGGTAACCAAGTCAGTAAGGGTTCCAAAAAAGTATTTGCAATATTTAAACACATAGTGCGGGAATGTAAATTCGCGTCCTCATTTGGGAGCCTCGTTGTGCCCGAGGTAGGCCTAGTGACAAGTTGATTTATAGAACTTCAGTGCCAATAATTTCCTCATTTCATTCATGTAAAATAGATGAATCTAAAACGACACTAAATAAGATAAGTCACTAATGGCACTTGGCCTTATTACATTTGAAAAGCAAAAAACGAATAAACCTAATCTACTTGGTCTTAGAAAGACCTTCTCCGGTCCTGGTTCTCTTGGCTCCATCGATCAGGTTCCCTAGGTCGTGCATGTCCAGCAGCAAGTATGCCCTTGCTAGATGTCCTCCTTCGATACCTTCAGCATTCTGGCAGTCTATGACTCTTTTCCTTATTACTATACATACATAGTTTTCACTAGGGTTTTTTACCGAATTGTTCACAAGCCCGTCAGAAGCAACCTCAGCAGAAAGTTCTTCCCCTCCAGCTCCATCAGACCCTGCTCCAGATATTCTAACCTTTCATTCGATCTGGTAGCCATTTCCTTCCATTCATTGACTAATTGCATATCAGTCTTGTGTTATTCCAGATGCTCGGTCTCGGACTCGTGAACCCTTTAGTCTGTTATACTTCACATGTGCTTCGGCAACTTCATCTATGACTGTGTTTCCTCGATCGACCCCTGACTCGACTATTCCTGCTATGCAGTCCTCCAACCATGATGGGTAAAAGTACATGTTCCCTGCGTGATATCTCTCTTGTTTGATGGTGTCCCTTTCTACAATAATCTTTAGGTGCCACATATGTTGAGCTTCACATTTGTATGGGAGGCCGTCATCCTGAAAATCTGCCCTATAATGACTCACTTTAATGATCCGCGGTATGACTTGCTTCCTGCCTGCTTGTCTCATAACCCTGATGGGCACATAAGGGTATATGCCCCTTAAATCGATCAACACCAAGTGCGGAGCGTCCCTAGATCTAATGATGAACTCATCAGTAGGGAACCATTAGGACATCCATTGAACCTGATCCTCAGGCAAATTGTCGAAAAACTACACCCATTCTGTAGCACTCTTTGGTTGAGCAAACTTGTCTGGGATATAGGTCATTATCTTAGGGTGATGGAAAGCTATATGATCATTCCACGGCCTTCGTGCAAACTCTTGATGGTATTGACCTCTCTGCAGATGCTCTAACAACCAAGCTTGTAGCAGCAGATTACAACCCTCGAAGTGTTTGAATCCCTTCTAGCAGTGGTCCAAGGCCCGATATATGTCTATTATGATCATCAGGACAATGGTATATGTTTGCCCCTCGATCCCCTCCATTAGGGTTTTTGTTACCATGGCCAGTCTGGTATGAATTTTGTCCCCTTGCATTGGAAACACTATCATACCCAGGAAGCAGACGATGAACACAAAAACCCTGTGGATACAACCCAAGGAAGTGATAGAGAATTCATCATGGTAGATACGGTAGGATTTTCTATGACCATATCGTTCATGGAGATAGTCAAAGGGTATGTAGAATTTCTTCAGGCACTCCAAATCGCCTTTCTTTTTCAGACCCATCATTTTCAGAAACCCCCTAGTGGTACGGTTTTCTGGCACCAATAAACCGGGATTATCCTAAGGCAGTCCAGCAATCTAGCAACAATGGCGGTATGTTACGGACCATACCGAACCTGGGGACTTTGTGCCTCATTTTCTGCAAAACAAATAAGGTTAGACCATTTCCCCCTCCAGATTCGACTACTTATACATCAGTGATTAGCATATTGGCACTTATTTCTCCAAATTAATGCACAGATGGTGGTTGAGTCCGTTGGGATTATGGAAACCCCAGTGGACTTTTGGACAAGGCTTTTCTCAAAGGGTTATTATGTGGACAACATATTAACCCTGGCTAGGTTTGACCATGATGCATGTACAATAATTCAGAGTAATATTTTTATAAAGGTCTAGACTGGTACCCTTAAGCGGACAACTTGAGGGGGAAGGGCACGGAACCATCGACTGCCCCGCTGACGAATTCAAAGGGGTGATATATAGGAAGAGCGCAAACACTCATCAAGTGTTGCTATGGTATTGATTACGCACGAGTGGAATATGATGTTGAGCATGATTTATGCAACATAAAATAGCATAGTTTCACGTATCTTCATGTTAGAAAATGATAAATGCGGTATTTAATAATTGAAAAGGTGTTTTAAGAAAGAAAACAAAGAGACAAGTCAGTTTTCATAGTAAAAAGGAAATCATAAATGCTTGAAAATAGATAATTAAATTCACATAAAGCGAGAAAGGGAAACGGTGCACACGTATTAACGGAATAAATCATGCTTAAATACTAATTCACAAAAAGCAAGTTCGTTATGGTAAGAGCCTAAGGGTTATCCCCAGCAGAGTCGCCATGCTTTCGCACGCCCCTTTTTCTTGCGAAATAGGGTTTTGACATTTTTTTTTTGGGACAACTCCCTTCCTTTTGGGATGGGAGTATGGGATTTGAAGATTCGCCACCTAATGGTTTAAGGTGCATTAGGACACCTAAAGCAGTTAACTCATGAAACTAGTTTGCATCACCAGAGATCGGGTAACGGTTCGAAATTACCTTGAGGGGAAGGTGTTAGGCACCCTTTTGAGGTCCACAACGGTGGGTCCCGGCCGAACTTAATTAAGCGAATTAGTCTTAAAGGAAAATAAAGAAATTTAGACAACTATTATTTCAAAACATTAATTAAAAGGGGTCCTAAGTTTTTTAGCCTATAGGATCATTTCCATGCAATATTTGATAACTTTCCCCAAGTTGGGGTGCTACACATAGTATTAGCGCACGGGTCATCATTTCCTTTACTACCCTATTACTATCTTTCAGTTGTTACTTAAGCGTTCTAGTAGCTTCTAACTCGTGCCTTATGCGTGCACTATCCGTCCCTTACCTATGGTCCTGGAGGTGTTTAGGGCCTCTATTTAAGGTAGTTCTAGACTGACCTATGTTGCTTAAAATGAGAAAAATCTAGGCGACAAACAAAATTCAAAAAGGACTATAATGTAAGGAGAAAATAAGGGCTCATGTTAACCTCCACAAGTAACAACAAATGCACGCAGTTCAATCCACAAATTTCATTAAGTTAGGATCCTATAGGCAGGATATCTAGATGCGCATAAACAGAATGTAAGAAACCAGTTTATTAAAACAAGCATTGGGACCTACTGGCTTGCCTACTGATTTGATTAAATTTTGAATCTGGGCAAATTTCAAGCAGCAAGGGATCACAGTTTTTAGACCCAGAATTCTTAATAACCCTACAAGTTTGCCTAAGTGATAACCGGAGCAGAATAATATGGGGATGACATCTACAATTGTTAATTATAGACCTATAACATGGTTTCTGAGCGAGTTACTGATTTTAACTCATGAAAACAGATTTTATCTCTTTAGATCCTATAGGCATGCTTCCTAATTTGCAGAATTAATTAACTCATATAGGCATGATTTCTAAGTGTTGAAATTGATTTGTTTATTTCCTATAGACATGGTATCTAAATTTAAGAAAACTGATTTTTATATCTCCTATAGGCAAATATCTAAGTTGAAACTAATTTTTAATCCCTATAGGCATGAATTCTATTAATCACATGTGGGTAGAATTTTAGACAAGTCACCAGGAAAGTTTATTAATTCATACAAATATGATCCTATATACATGATCACTAATGCACGTTGAGATTGGAAATATGTGTAGATCCTATGAACATAGATTATAATGCAGAATTAACAAAAGACTTATAGACAATGTCTCTAATATGCCGAAAATATGAAGATTCACAGTCACAAACAGTCAGAAAAACATCTTATAGGAAAGATCTCGAAATGAACAGTAACATGCACATAAGGAACCAACACAATAGACCTATAGGCAGGATTTATACACGAGTTTTTTAACAAAGATATATAAAAAACCCAGATTTTGCTAATAAACCCAGATCTATTTATTATAGAGATTATTACATTATTATAGCCCAATAATGAATAAATTACACAGCAAAATTCATTATACTATAGGGAGCCTTCATAGGCCCAATATTAACCTCGAAACCGGGCCTTCAAGCAAAGCAAGTCTGAAGTATACAGGTGGTCCATCCATGGCACATAGAATTAGGTTCCTAGTGCGTCAAAGTCCCCAAGGGCCTCAGGGATCCCGGGCAATACTCACACCAGGACCAAACTTAAAGAAACAATTCATAAAAGATTGGAATACCAGCCCCAATGTGTCGAGTTCAGAGGAGTCTCAAGGACCCTAGGCAGTGCTCATACTGGGGGTGGTAGGAACCTAGATAACTAAGAGTAGAAGTTTGAAAACCAGTACATAGGGGGTAAGGGGGACAGTTTGGAAAACAGTTTGGTTTTCAGAAGCAAACAAATTCAGATTACATGGTTGCAAACAAAGTTGTACCAAGAAATAAATAGAGTCCATATTCAACAAATAGTCTAAGCAGATTAGTATTTATTCAAACTAGATACTCGTACCAGTATTTAAAGTAATCACAAAAGAGCAAGGATACTTGCTCTAACAGACAGAATTAGTCACATATTACATGCTTTGCAGAACATTGAACATACAACTGATTATACAGGGTTTCACATTATTAGAGATAACCTAGTTAGCATTATCACTAAGTGAAATCATGTGGGCATATAGCAAACAAAAACATGCTAAGGTTTTGAAATAAACTAACCAAATAAGCACATAGTACAGAAATAGGATGACAAGAGTTAAAACATATCAGTTTAGAAGAAAGCAAACAGGAATGTAACATCAATTTGAATCCAGAGAGTCTAGCCTTAGCTTTCAGCCGTCCAGACAGTGCAGCAAATCAGAACAATAGAAAGAGAGAACTTGAGTTTTTTGAGAGAACAGAAAGCTTAAGAGTTTCAACGAGGAGGTTGTAAAACGTGTGTGTGAGTCTGAGTGTCAGTGTGTTCTAAGTCTCAGAGTGTGTGTCTTTTTTTTCAGTGTGTAAAATCAGGGCAAGGGAAGGGCTTTTTATAGCATACAGTAGAGTATAACCAAATAAGGTATAAAATTAATTACATACAAATAAGGTATGAATATCAGTTAATCAATCAATTAAGGTTAACACAAATCAATTAACACGACAGAATTAAGTAAGTATTACTTAAATTAAGAAGAATCTCACACGGAATAAATCAACAGACGAGATTAAGGCTTAAATAAGGTAAGCAGTAAGTCCAGTGATCAATTATAAGTCAGCCCTAATAATAGAAGCATAGAAATCAGGCCAGTAAAGAAATTAAGGAAATTAGTACCAATTATTAATCACACATAAGGAAAGAACAGGTAAATATCCGATAAGGAAATATCGATTTTAAAGGAAAACACAATTTCAAACCCTAATTAGGCAAGTAAATCAACTAATCACTTTAATTGACAGAGCTAAGGTAAACGGGAAAAATATTATAACAAACAGTCGAATAATTAAAACCCTAAGGCATGTCAAAGACATAGAGATGAAACTCAAGTAAAAATCAGTCGAAATAGTAAAGAAGAAAACTAGAGTTGAACATTTAAATGTTTAAACATTTTTGCAAACCCCATTAGAAATCAAAACCCTAGCTTTTAGGAAAAAATAAAATCGGTTAACAACAATAGTAAAAACAGAAAATCTTAAGGGAAAAATACCAAACAAACTCAAAATCACTTCAGATCTAAAGAGATCTAAACGGATTTAACCAGAAATAGCTAGGTTCATGAAAATAAATAGAGGTGAATCAAATCTAGTTTGAACCAGAGGATTGAAACCATAAAACACGAAAGTATTAGTACTCACAGACATCGGAGTGAATATAGACGGATTAACCGAGAAAGGAGAGATTTTTGAACAAAATCTGGTTCGAATCTCTTGAGATTATCCTCAAGTAACATGAAAATCAAACAACCAGTAGAGAGATGAGGCCGGATAAGGCATGGAATCGGAGGATAACCCCATGAATCAAGGAGATATCAGTGACAGCGGGTTAGGGTTAGAAGGGGAGTGAGAGAGAAGAGAGAAGAGAAGGGATGGAAGGACGGCGGGTTGGGGGAAATGAGGGTAGGGTTTAGGTTTGGGTGTAATTAAAAATGGAAGGTTGATCCTGGACCGTTGATCTTCTAAGATCGACGGCCAGGATTAAATTATGTTGGGGCGGGTTATGGATATTGGGTTAGTGGGTTATGGGTATTGGGTTATAATAAATGGGTTGATAGTTATTGGGTTGGGCTCCGAAAATTTAATTGAAAAGAGACTATGTTTTAAATACCCACTTAATTTAACAAAAATAATTTATCAAAGTAATTAATAAATGATAAAAATTCTATTTGTCTATGAAAATGATTTAAAATAATTACTTAATATTTTAAAAATATAAAAATTCATTTTTCGTGTAAAATAAAGTTATTATGCACACATGGGCTATTATTGCAAGGTCATTACAATTATAATCGAAAGATGTAAATACTATAATGCATAGAATAATTGAAGCTTAATATAAATATAAATGATAAAAATTAGCAATAAAAATTATTATAAAATTATTTGTGATGCAATTAGTAATTATTTAGATAATAAAATGATGGAATAATTTAATTTAAAATATTTTAAAATCACAGAAAATTATGAAAAAATACTAATTGATGCTCATTCATTATTTTGAAAATACATACACATTTTGAAAATAATATAGAAAAAAATTGGGTATCAACAGCTGCATTGTGTACAATGGTATTGTGGACAGTGGTATTGTGGACTGTGGTATCATCGGTACTAAAGATCTCCCAACTAAAAATATGTATTACTTTCGTATTTTTAAAATTATTATGTTTTTATTGGGCATTTGGGATATTATTGATTGTGACTTGTTGTTTCTAGTGCTTTCCTTTTCTTATATGGTCATTCTACTTTGAAAGAGGGCTTTTAGCTTTACATACTAATGCTATTCGATAGTACTAACGTCTCTTTTGTCAAGGGCGTTGCATCTTTAGTGGATGCAAGTGGTTCCACAGCAGGCAGCAGTGATCAGTGATAGAGATACACTCTCTCCAGCTGACTTGGTGAGCCCCACTTCATTTCGGGGTCATATATCTCTTGTTTCTCATGTACTTTATGTTTTGAGGTATAGCCGGAGCCTTATTGCCGACATTTCCATATTACTCTTCAGTTATAGTTAGAGGCTCCGTAGACAGGTTGTGGGTGGTGGTTGATGAGTCAAAACTAGAAATATAGGTATTTACCAAACACGTTTTTCATTATATCTTTAAACTTGTAATATTTTGGAAATTATGAATGAAGCTACTAACGGAAATGAAATGGAAGTGGCTAATTGAATGACACGGCCGGTCGTTCCGAGAGTTTAGCCCAATTTCCCCCATTTCTGCTTCATTCTTGTATGGTTCAGCTCTTTTATGTTGCGTTGGGTTGATTGGTTCANATAGGTATATGATCTCTGATGTGCTTTTTGTGGCTCGGATAGCTTCATTAGGTGATTTGGGACTTAGGAGTGTTCGGAATGTCATTCGGAGGTCCGGAGTAGATTTAGGCTTGAATTGGAGAAAATGGATTTTTGGCGATTTCCGGTCGGCAGTGGAAAATTATCTATCAGGGTTGGAATGGAATTCCAAAAGTTGGGATAGGTTCGTATTGTCATTTGGGATGTGTGTGCAAAATTTCAGGTTATCCTGACATGGTTTGAGTGGTTTCGGCATCGTTCGCGAATTTCAGAAGTCTAGAAATCCTTAGGCTTGAATTATGGATCTATTTGGTGTTTTGATGTTTTTTTGGGTGTTCTGAGGGTTCGACTAAGTTTGGGTGATCATATATGACTTTTGGTTGCCATTGGTTGAGGTCCCAAGGGCCTCGGGATGAGTTCGGATGGTTGGCGGATGAGTTTTTGGCATTAGAGTATGCTGGTGTGATTCTGTTCTGTGATTCCGCAGATGCGGACAGGTGGCCATAGGTGCAGTCATCGTAGGCACGGATTAGTCATAGCAGGTGCGGCGTTTGGGCTGGTTGAGGTTCATCGCAGATGCGGAGATGTTACCGCACCTGCGAGCCCGCAGGTGCAGCTGTTTGGACGTAGGTGCGGGGAAAAAGGGGAAATTAATGGGAGCCGCAAATGCGCACCTAGGAACGCAGGTGCGGGTCTGCAGGTGCGATAAAGAGGCTGAAAATGCGGAAATCGCTGGGAAGGTCATATAAATAGATGCCTTTGTGAATTTTTGGCTTATTTCATCGATTTTTCATGCAGGTTGGAGCTTGTGGTAGCAATTTGAAGAGAGAATTCAAGGGAATTTCGTGAAGGTAAGATTCTTGGACCTAAAACTCATTTCTATGATGATATTTGACTGATTAAACATGAAAATTATGGGAATTAGTTGTTAAAGTTAGGGGTTTAGGGCTTGAAATTGGAGAGTTTGAATTGGGGATTTGAGGGGCCATTTGAGGTTCGATTTTGATGATTTTTCTATGTATATACTCGTGAGAGGATAAGGGTTCTAGTGTTGTGGTTTTTATCGGAATCCGAGTCGTGGGCCCGGGGGGTCGGGTTTGGCCAATTTCGGGATTTTTGATGTAAATTGATTATTTTCGAGTGGGCTTTGTTCCTTCGGCATATTTTGATGATATGAATCTATTTTTGAATATATTCGAGGCGTGTTGAGTCCAAGTCGAGTGGAAAGGGCATCACGGAGTAGATTTTCATCCGGTTTGAGGTAAGTAATGATTGTAAATCTTGTCCGGAGGGTATGAAACCCTGGACTTTGCATTGTATCACTATTTGGAGTGGCGCACATGCTAGATGATGAGTGTGTGCCGTACACCATTGAGGGATTGTGACTTGGTTCATCCCGTAGCAACTAATAAGTTGCGTATTTGATTTCAAATCATATGATACTTTATGTTTTAAGGAATATTACTATGTTTTGGGCTGAATGTCGTATTTGGGCCTCGCGCCAAGTGTTTGGACCCCTTGGGGGATTTTTACTACATTTTCCTTACTGTTTTGATTTGAAAGTTACACTCAGTCATGATTTTTACCTGATTACTGTTTAATTGAGTTTCATTACTCCACTTTGATCCATATGAAAGATGTTTCGGGACGAGTTCCATGTTTTTACTGATAGTCCGAGTGGCTTTTGAGAGGTTTCTAATTGAGTGAGGCCGAGGGCCTATGTTATAAGGATATTATGGGATCGAGCTGTGCACCGCAGCATGTTACACTACTTATGATATATGAGAGGCCGAGAGCCCGAGTGATTATGCCACGAGATGGCTTGTTATAGCGCTTGGGCTGTAGGAGCCCCTCCAAAGTCTGTACACACCCCCAGTGAGCGCAGGTACCTACTGAGTGCGAGTGCCGAGTGCTGAGTGACGAGTGATTGGGAGGCATGAGTGACTGTGAGGTTGCCCGAGGGGCTGATTCTGAGTGATTGTGAGGCATGCTGAGTGACTGATTCCGAGTGATGTTATGCCCGAGGAGCGGTTTATGAAATATTTTTTTGGCCCGAGAGACTATTGATGATTTCTGTCATTTTTACACTAAATTCTTCTTGAATTTCTATGGAAACTGTTGAAAAGTACAAATTTCGAAGGATTTTTACTGAAATCGGCTTTAAGCGTTATCAATTGTCGTATCTACGATTTTAAAAGAAGAACGGTAATTGTTGTGGATTGATGACTTGTTTTTATGTGTTTCGTATTTCTCAGACTTTATTTACTCTCATTATTACTGAGTTGGCGTACTCACATTACTCCATGCACCTTGTGTGCAGATCCAGGTGCTTAAGCGGAGTGAGCTTTTTACCTATCCCAGGGACACTCGGAGATTTTGCGAGGTAGATGCATGCGTCCGCAGCCCTGCTTTCTCCTTCTTACTTTCTGTATTAGTTGCATCTCCTAGACTTATCTTCTATTAGAGATACTGTGTCAGACTTGTAGCTTTTCTTTAGATGCTCGTGACTAGTGACTCCGAGATTTTGGGTTGTATATGTTATTCGGCATATCTTTAGTCTGTCTAAAAATTCCCAAATGAAACTTTTATAAATTATCAGTTTAGAAATGATATAAATGAAAAGTTCTTTATGTTTTTGGAAATTGATTTGGCTGGCCTAATATCACGATAGGCGCCATCACGGCCAGGGTAGTTTTGGGGTCGTGACACTAATGAAAACTACTTAGTATTTGATTAATGAAGTACATCTCCTCTTTATTCATGTATTAGTTTGGGTAGAAGGAAATCTAATAGGCTTGCTCGGCCGGGTTCGCTCGGTTGAGTGCCGGTCGCGCTCCCCGAGTTTGGGGCGTGACAAACTTGGTATCAGAGCCTAAGGTTTTAAAGTGTCCTAGGATGTCTCGGATCCGTGTCTAGTAGAGTCCTTCTTATCGATGTGTTATCGACCACATCTATAATTAGGAGGCTACTTGGACATTTAGGAATTTCACCCTTCTTTGATACTCCAGATCGTGCGATAGAGCTTAAGATATGAAGATAATTTCCTCGTCATGTCTCATTTTCTAGATGAGTAATCCACGAGTTCGAAGCAGCAATGAGTGAATGACCCTGCCTTTGAAATTGGTGGAGATTGCACAAGAGTTCGTTGGGAGAATGTGTCGAACCGGGGATGGGGGGGATTGAACGAATTTGTTACCAGGGGAAGTGTCCTTATTCCTATCAATGTCACCGCACCACCAGGTCATGCGGTGAGAGCACATAAGAAACGAAAGGGGGTTGTTGGTACCAATGTATGTTACAGATGTGGAGTCAGGGGGCATCAGTTAAGGCATTGCCCCATCAATCTAAAGTTACCAAGTAAGTCACTCATTAGTACATCATTTTGAACACCACATACTTTTCCATATTATATATGTACACCTGTATTGGGAGCCTGCATACATATGGTCTTAACAGAATCTGAATCACAAAACATTGCATGTATCCACTTTCTGAACGAGACGCAATATTCATGAAGTCGCTGTATCACAAATTCTTTTATTTACAACCTCTTATGGAATTGAGCTATATAAGTATTTCCATGAATTGAGTTATAACCCTAGGCTAATACTTCCCACTTGCTTTCCTAAATTCTCAACAAGGGACTATACCCGATGAATTTCTCACAGAACCTTTTGATTCAAATGGATAACATCAGCTCACTTGTGCTTATGCATACACCATCACAATGTTTACCTTCGTGGTATCAAATCTAATGTAAGACAACCTAGTGTTGAGATATTTCTTGAGCCTCTCCCTCCCTCTCCTGTGTATGTGGCA
Organism: Nicotiana paniculata; assembly: GCA_005239505.1. Lineage (NCBI taxonomy): Eukaryota > Viridiplantae > Streptophyta > Magnoliopsida > Solanales > Solanaceae > Nicotiana > Nicotiana paniculata. Next base: position 39,688 of record ML346951.1, on the reverse strand, counting down.
CATAGGATTTGGGTGCCACTTTACTCCCTTGTGAGAATTATCATAATCCCCCATTCACTATTTAGTAACATAAGAGCATACCTCAGCACCTATGATATGTGTGCATGTCAATTAAAATAGTCACTGTGTGCATAAATTCTCTCTGAAAATTGAGATCCTCACATCTCCTTCATAGGAAGATCTTGTGTCGCCATCTTAGTATAACTTTCTTGTCCACTTAGGACATCCCGCAGTAAGTAGATTACTTTGTTCCTAGTATTGTGGTTGCCCGTGACGTGGTCTTTTATTGTAGTTTGGGAGTTAACATAGTAGAAACATGCCCAAATCATAACAAATGTTCATTTTCTCTTTATACCTCCACAACATGTGTTAATTGTGTTCCTTAGTTAGTGAATTCATTGTGCTAGTTTCCCAACACTTGTTCGATAACTATGAGAGATCGTGCCCTTCTATGTGTCACTATAACACTTCTTTTCTCATAAGGACCCTTAATAAGCTCTCCGTCAAGACCAAATGCACCTTTGGGGGTTATCATATCATAATGCCTGCTTCTCATGTTTTCCTATCTTTTATTAGCATCTGGGGACTTTTCAAATCAAAATCCATGGTGAACTCATTATGAACATCTGCAAACCTTCCATGATTATTTTATACTGTCTCATTGGGTTCCTTTGTCTTTACACACTCGACTTCTGGAATCATTGACTATGTCATTGGCATGTGCGGGGTTTACTATCCTTAACATTCCTCCTCCCCAAGTGGATAGGAGTTTTATTTGTCTTTCTCCCCGGAGCATCATGTTAACCATTAGAACCCCTCTTAACCAATGTATGATTCCATCCCAATAATAAGATGTCGCAGCTACATGGTTTCACTCGTGTATGGTGGAGGTTATGTAGCCTTACCGTGGTCTTTCCTCCCCTACTTTAGGAGGACATTTCAGGTTTTTGCACATAATATGAGCATATTGATTTGAAAGGCAAGTCTATCGTATCTTTAGTCCTTTCATATAGGATCAACTGTCAAAAAATGGTTAAGCTGCCAGAATTGTAATAACCTCACAAGTGTTCAACCTTTTTTTCAACCCAGTAGGCTTGGAACGTAGTTTCCTTAGGTAAAATATTGTCAAGGGCGTAACCCATCTTCATGTAATTTTTTATTTTTTTTTGAAATCTCTCTCACATCCATGTTGCAAGAATCTTCCCATTTTGAGATAAACTGGTTTTCCTTACACTCAAGGAGGCAACCGGTGTAGCATACTTGACTATTTCTACTTAAAGCTTACTATTGTCGGGCCTGGCATATTGGAATGGAACAATTGTTACTATCCCTTGCATAACTCGTCGCCTTCCAAGATTAACTGATCCTAATGTCTTTATCCTCCCGATCATGCATCCCATGTATCTCATGTCTAGAAAGACCCACTTCTTTTAGATCTCAGGATCACGTACAGGGTTCCCACATTATCAATGCGTGCTAGTAACCTCTATGCCTCATTTGTCTAATAATTGATGTCGTCGCAATGATTAACCATGTCAGCATTATTAGTAGTAATCTTCGTGTCTCTTAGTATATAACCTCATGAAATACTTTGCTCGGTACATTAATGGATTCCTAAATAATTCCAGCCCAATCTTAAACTCCGTTGTTCCTCATTGTATTAAATCTATGGGGAATTGAAGGTTCAAACATGTCAAAGAAGAGGCATCACCCTGTGATCACATATATTCAATAGATAATTTTATGGTCAATTTATGATAGAACATCTTAGAGTAATTGTTGAAGGTCATTAAAGGTTTAGTTTGAGTGTTCGCGTAGAGATTTAGAGTTGAAGAGGGTGAACGGGTTAATCTCAATATTTTCTCCCTGAAGATGTTAAGTGAATTGATAATGAAGGTGAAATAAGTGTAGTTCTCATTAGGCCGAACTATGAGTATAATGTCTTTCCATCGTTGTTCCCCATGTACCATGTGTTTTCATGTGCCTATGTCTAAGAAGGTAGTTGGAGATAATTTGTGTATAATTCCCGTGGAGACTACTGAAGGTGAAGTTAATGGATAATTGGCTTATAAGGGGTATCTATTTGTCATCCTTGTTAGATAAGTTTGGGAGTTGATATTGTTTCCGTGAATATGTTATGGCGAAGTTTGTAAGTCGAGGAGGCCACCTTGAAGGCCGAAAGCGTTGTGGAAAGAAAATATTTTTGCTTGATTGTATAGAAATTGGTTTTGATTTGAAAGGTACCTTCTAGGTGTTATGATTTAAAAATGTGTAGTTCATGTCCAGATATCATTATGATAATATAGTGCTTGTAACGCTGAGATTAGTGTTATTGAAATATACATGTGGTGCTTTGTCGAGTTGTGGATATGTTGTTAGGATGGTTTTGGTGGTTCTCTGGCAGGTGGATAAGACTAGTTATAGGGGAGACGCTGCCGAAATTTCTGAAAAATTTAGGAGTTAGTCAAATTTGGGGACTTGAAGTATGTGAGAAAACAGATAATTATGTTAAGTGTTTGGGGCGGGAACTACTTCTCATTCGAGGATGAATGATCCTAATGGGGGGAGAATGTAAGGTCCCGAAAAAAAAATTCACTAAGAAATTTAAGATTTGTGGTGCCAAGGTAGGCTAATTATATTATTTTATGTGCTATTACTGTGATGGATATTAAAAGGATATGGAAATAAGTGTACGAGGCATATTATAAGTAATGTGTGGGTCTAAGGAGAGGCCTAAGTCCAAGTCAAGTTTGAAATTACATAATAGACTAAAATTCCAAATGAGTACGTACAAGACCAAACTTTGGATCAGAATATGTACACATATATAAGGTGTTATATGATTCGAAACCTATCAACTGAAATGTCTTTGAGTCTAGTTTCTAACGCTTCAAACCGTTCGTCATTTAGACACTCCTCCAAAAAGGTATGACCAAATTACCATAGGCTGGAATAATACAATTTGCGGCCAATTCTGCGACCGCAAAATGGTTGTAGACCTGTCCAGTGAAGCTCATTTCTGGGCATCAGTTTCGCGGTGCATTGTGCGCCCCGCATACCAATTGTGTGGTCCATTATGCCACCGCAGACCCGAGTTCGGAAGGTTAATTTTCCTATTTTTATAACCTGGCCCCATTTTAATAAATAGGCTTTGGGGCTTTATTTGGGGATATTTTTATGTGAATCTAGAGAAATGTGAGAGCATTTTAGAGAGGGAATGAGGAAACCTAACATTCTATTCATCCAATCTTGCACCAATTCTCAAAAATCAAGGAAGTTAATCACTAGCTCATTATCTTTCCGGGTAAGTCCTACTTCTAAGATTTTATATAAGAGGTTATGAGTTCAAATCTATATTGTGGGGTTGGAAAGGGGCCATGCATGTGACACAAAGTTGTAGTATGTGGTAATGAACCATTTTGGGTAGTTTCTTGTTGAAATTGGTTGAGGGATGAAAAGATCTCATGTAGAGCCTTGTAGTCTATTTCGCATGTTAAGTGTTTGACAAAATTCCTAAAAGGGTTACATCATGGGAATATTCTTCTTAACTGATTTTCACTATCTTCCTATAGATTGTTATAGCTAGAAGTGTTGGGGCGTTGTATTAACTTAAGGAAAGCTCAAACAAGGTATGATGGCTAAACTTTCTCTCTTAGAATCGAATCCCATAATGTTCCCTTAAGTTCAAGTATGGTTGGCTCAAGATTTATTATTTCCATATTTTGGGTTATCCCCTATAAACTTGATTATTCATAATGACCCTTATGTCAAAAGATAGATGTTCAAAGCATGGTTTGCGTATTCAAATGTTATGGCTTTGAATCGTGTTTTAAATGGAAACTAGTATACCAATTGGGCGAGAAAAACTCGATATGCTTAAGGCTCTAAATTGCTCATATGTGAGTAAAATAAGTGGGTTGGAGATATAAAGTGCGGCCAACGTGATAAGAATGGAAGTCATACTTGTGGTCAATGGTGTCGAGGAAATGAAATGATGTGAGAAAAGCTTATGAAGTATGCCTTGATTCAACTGTTCCAAACTGACTCCAAAATAGAATTATCTAAAAGCTTATGTGCCCAAGTTATGACCAAATGTGGTTGTTTAAACTAATGTTGTGCTTGTAAGTACTTCCAATGTGTTTGAGCTCTTATGCTTCGTGAGTTAAAAATTGTGTATTGCCCCCTTTTTGGGGAAAAGCATCTTAAGAACAAATGTTGTGTTACACGTTCGTGATTTTAATTGTGCTTCGATTGCCAAGAATTTTACCCCATTTATTGGAAAGAAACCCATTGTATTTAAAGTCTTTATATCTAATGAACTTGAATTCGTGATTTTCATGAAATTTTATTTATCGATATTTACGATGATGATCCACGAAAGTAAAAAAATGAAGATGTGAAATATGGAATATGGCCAAGTGACAAGAATGATATTATGATTGTGCCCATTAGTGCCGATGAATTGAATAGATGTGAAGGAAGTATGAAGTGAGATGATTGATAGAAAGAGGTAATGTCTCGGGTGGGACGGCCTAGCCGATTGAGCCGTGATCGGAGTCCATGCGGCACACATGGTGGTGATTGTGCTGGAAATTGTGATATAAATCTATGATATAAATTGTGATTATTGTTGATGCCTTCAAATAAGGCGGCCTAGCCGATCGGGTCGTGGTCGGACTCCGGGCCAAGAGTCTGGTGGCATTGTGAATAGTGGCACTGTGAACAATGGTATTGTGGACAGTTGTATCGTGGACTGTGGTATCATCATTACTAATGATCTCCCAACTAAAAATATGTATTACTTTCGTATTTTGAAAATTTTTATGTTTCAATTGGGCATTTGGGATATTATTGATTGTATCTTGTTGTTTCTAGGGCTTTCCTTTTCTTATATGGTCATTCTATTTTGAAAGAGGACTTTTAGCTTTACATACTAGTGCTATTTGACAGTTACGTCCTTTTTGTCGGGAGCGCTGCATCTTTAATGGATGCAGGTGGTTCCAGCAGGCAGCAGTGATCAGTGATAGCAGTACATTCTCTCCAGCTGACTTGGTGAGCCCCACTTCATTTCGGTGTCATGTATCTCTTGTTTCTCATGTACTTTGTGTTTTGAGGTATAGCTGGAGCCTTGTTGTCGGCACTTCCATATTACTTTTCAATTATACTTAGGCTCCGTATATAGGTTGTGGGTGGTGGTTGATGTTGGGAGTCAAAACTAAAAATGTGGGTATTTAGAAAACACGTTTTTCATTATATTTTTAAACTTGTAATATTTTGGAAATTATGAATGAAGCTACTAACGGAAATGAAATGGAAGTTTCTAATGAAAACTACCTAATGTTTGATTAATGGAGTACATCTCCTCTTTATACATGTATTAATCTGGGTAAAAGGAAATCTAACAGTCTTGCTCGGCCGGGTTCACTCGGTTGAGCGCCGGTCACGCTCCCCAAGTTTGGGGCGTGACACCAATCAACGATTTAATACTATACTATCTTTGACTAGCGAGCCTAAATTTTATACACCGATTTTGCGCTCGTCGGGGATACATATAAGTGGTTATTTATGATAATCCCTGAACGAAACTGTCACATATTTGATAAGGAGCAAGACTCCTTAGTTGAAGAGAACTCTATCCAAGATAAGGGAAGAGTTAGATATTGACTAGAACTCTTTCACCAAGGAAGAGTAAAGCCTTAGAACTCTAGTTAATCCTTATTCTACTAGCTCTATATATATATATATCGGTTGTGTTCTCTTTTACAGGTGATCACCCACAAACTCTGAAGTTAAACAAGAGTTGCGAGCAAAATAACAAGGCATTTTGTGAACAATTCCTATGTGTTCTAAGTGTGAGAACTTGAAGCTACATGAGCCATATAGAAGAATCAGTTTCATTATAGTAGGGCTTTTTAGTTGTACCTTTCAGCTTTCTCTAGAAGCATTTATACTAGGTACTCTAAGTGTATTGTTCAAGTTAGAGTTAACTTGAAGTTGTCGCAACAGCTTGAGACTGGTTACTACAAAGGGTTAGAGGTAATCCTTAGGTTGTAAGAGTTTGGTAAACGATGTTTTTGGCTTAGTGAAGTGTTAGAAAAAATTCTACTGTATAGTAGGTCGTGGTTTTTTCACCTTTTGAGCCAGGTATTTTCCACGTAAAAATACTTGTGTTCTTTACATTATGAATTTATTATTACGTAACTGTAGTGTAAGGAACACATAGAAGAACCAGGTCATTTTATAATCTATTGCACGCAAAAATTGGATACCACACAAATCATCCTCATTGGATCAAGTATTTTTACGTGGTATTGAAGTATAAAACATCACTCTGTTTAACGAAAATTGGATCAAGTGTTTGAACTCTACCATCATCTTAAAATCTCAACGACTAGATGTTGATGCATAGAAGAGTTACATGTATCTGAAAATTAGATGTGGTAACTTTGTGAAGATGACTTCCTGAAAGAACATGAAGAATATGCAGAATTTTCTGTGTGTATTTTATTCCATGGACTGTCCTATGTATACAAGCATATCCTCTGTATATTCTATGTAAAATAAAGAATAAAAAAAAGCAAAAAAATTGTACAGCTGTCTAATTGTTATTTGCTAGTTATTAACAAACTAACTGTAATATTCTTTACAGTGCTTATCTACACGTCTCACATGTGTGGGAATAATTTTGGCATCCAATTCATCACAGTTGTCCCACACTTGATCTGAATGGTTGAGATTTTATCTATCAATTCCTTCATCAATGGTTGTGATTGCTCCACATCTCAAGCCCTTTTGTGCAAATAAAACTTTTTTATTCCTTGTTATATCTGAAATCTTCCTTTGTCAGAAATCCCCTTTCCTTTGTATGAAGCCCTAAATTCCTTTTCTTGCTTTCACTTAATCGTTCATGGTCATGGGGTTTTTTCTTCTCATCAACCCCCCTCAAGTTGGAGGGTAAATAAGTGACCCCCAACTTGCTAAGAATTGAATTATGTGAAGGTCCTGAAGTGTTTTAGTGAATAAATCGACAAGTTGGGAGGAAGAAGGAACAAAAGAGAGAGTGATGAGCCCTGATAGAAACTGCTGTTGAATGAAGTGGCAGTCCAATTCGACATGTTTCATCCTTTCATGAAAAATGGGGTTACGGGAAATATGAATCGTCGCCTTGTTGTTGGAAAGAACAAGAACTGGCAGTGGTGAGATTGAAAGATTGTCGAGAAGGCGAGTGAGCCAAGTGAGTTTGGCGACAACTCGGTGCATAGATCTATACTCCGCTTCTGCAGAAGATAAAGAAATAGATGCATGCTTCTTAGATTTCCAAGAGATCGGTGATGCACCAAAGGAGATATAAAAACCACTGACGGATCGGCGACTCTCTGTACAAGACGCCCAATCAGCGTCACAAAAAGCAAGCAGACGAAGAGATGGGTCAGAGTTTAAAAGAATTCCCTGGCCAGGGTCTGATCTTAAATAGCACAATACTCGAAGAGCTTCTTTGAAATGAGAGGAACATGGATTTTGCATGTATTGGCTAAGCTTTAGCACTGCAAATGATAAATTCAGGCGTGTGTGTGAGAGATAGTTCAATTTCCCAACAAGACATCGATACATAGTGGGGTCCTAAAGAGAGTCCCATTCATCTACAATCAGCTTGGACGATGGTTCAAGTGGAGACGAGACACAAGGCTGATCAGAAACATTGAATTCCTTCAATAAATCCAAGGAAAACTTTCTCTAACAAACAATTATCCCCTGCTTTTCTCTGAGAACTTCCATACCTAGAAAATAATGTAAAATTCCCAAATATTTCACCTTAAACTCAGTATTAAGAAAGTTTTTGAGTGCTGTGATTTCTTCTGGATGATTGCCACTAATAAGAATGTCATCTACATAGACGGCAATAATACAAACGAAATTCCCTTGCTTTTTGAAAAACAAAGAATAGTCGTTCAAAGAAGAAGAATAACCCTTGAAGTTTAATGCACCAGCAAGCCGAGCATATCACTGCCGTGAAGCTTTTTTTAACCATATAATGATTTCTTGAGAAGACACACATGATTAGGACTAGGAGGAGATAAACTTTCCGGAAACTTCATAAAACCCTCTTCTTGCAAATCTCCGTATAGGAATGCATTATTGACATCTTAATTGATAAACATGCCAATTCTTCTTAGTTGCTACTGCCATTAGACAACGTATGGTAGTCATCTTGACCATCGGTGAAAATGTCTCAGTATAGTCGATTCTCTCTCTCTGTATATCCCCCCCACCACCAACCTGGCCTTCAGTCTTTCTACAGTTCCATCAGAATTGTGCTTTACCTTGTATACCCATTTACAAGGTAAAGCTTTCTTGTCGGGTGGTAAAGTAGTCACTTCCCAGGTGTTGTTGGCTTCCAAAGCCTTAATTTCTGAAAGCATTGCTTGTTTCCATCCTGGATGCATAGAAGCTTGAGAGAAACTACTAGGTTCTGAAATTTCATAAATAGACTGCATGATCTGCTGATTGTGATTAGATAAATCTCCAAAAGAATAGACATGAGGTTTACTAGGTTGAGAAAAATAGGAGGTAGTCAGATCTGTGAGATAAATATTGTTGCAAACATAATCATTTAGATGACTAGGCCATTTACTCACTCTGGTTGACTTCCTAAGGATTGGAGTTGGAGTCTTACTCTGTCCAAGGCTACCAGGAGAATTATAGAAGTGATTTTACTCTGTTCAGGAGTATCAGAAGAATCATAGGAGTGAGGTGAGTTGGCTGTGCTAGGATACGGTGAGGAGGGTAATACAACATCAGGTTCCATGGTGCAGGGTGTTGGATTAGGTGGTAAGTTATCAGTAGGTGAGGATATAGGAAATATGGGATATGCGGAAAGGGCAAATGTAGCAAATGGAAACTTTGACTCATGGAAATGGACATCCCTGGAGACAATAATCTTCTTGGTGTCCAGTTCTAGCAACTTGTAACCCTTTTTGACCTAAAGGGTAGCCCAAGAACACACATGTCTTTGCTCTTGGGTCAAACTTGTTTCTGCCACTTGATAGAGTAGAAACATAACAAAGACAATCAAAATTTCTAAGAGAATCATAGGAAGGAGGTTGTCCAAATAGCATGAAATAAGGGTTTGACCTTTAAGGACTTTTAGAAGGCAACTTGTTAATTAAGAATGTAGCAGTCAATAGACACTCACCCTAATAACAAATAGGAACTTGTGATTGAAAGAGCAATGCTCTTGCCATTTCCAAAAGATGTTTGTGTTTCCTCTCAACTATGCCATTTTGTTGAGGGGTTGCACCACAAGATGTTTGATGAATTATTCCTTGAGAGGAAAGAAAAGCATCTTCTTGAGATCCTTTCCCAAGCTCAAAAGCATTATTCGTTCTTAGTTTCTTCACCTTCACACCAATTGTCTTTCAACCATTGTTAGGAAATTCTTTAGTACCCCAAAGGCGTTACTCTTGGTACTAATCAGGAAGGTCCAAGCCCTCTGCTGAAGTCATCCACAATAGTTAGGAAATATTTAAAATCATTATAAGTGGGAACTTTGTATGGACCCCAAATATCAACATGTATTAACTCAAATGATCTTTTGGATTTAATTTGACTTAAGTGAAAAGGATTCCTAGTTTGCCTATCTTTAGGACATATATCACAAAAACATCCAGAATCGGAAGGAAATGAAATAAAATTGAGATGCTTCATTGATGAAAAAGGCAAATGGCCCAATCTAATGTGCCAAAGGTATACATCAGAGTTTGCATTTGCAGAAAATTGAAAAGGAACTGAAACATGATTAAAGACATTCTGTTTTGATGTTTGAACTACATTTTCTGGATTCATAGACTTGGTACTATCAGCATTAGTGTAATAACCCGAATTTTTCTTTATACTTAATAATTGTGAGGTTGGAAATTACTTTTATTTATAGCTATTGGACCAAATATTAAGTAAGTAGAAGAGAGTGTATTATATTATATATAAGATAGTGCATTAAATAAGTAGTTAGTGGGCTAATTATACATTGCAAATTGAGGATTTAGAAGTACGTAACTTTAGCCATTAGTCATTTTTAATTAAAAGTTTAACGGCTGGGCCAAGCCCACCTTTTTAATTCCCTCACGTGACATGGTCCTAGAAAGAGTAATATAATAGGGCTTATATCTGATAAGAAGAAGGGACATATTAACATTAACTGAAAGAGGGGATTCTTTATTCGAGAAACTCACGGGAGGCGTAAGGAAGATAGCAACGCAAGACTTACAACATCAGGTATTGAACGCAAGGCGGTTCATTAGCATAAGCTTTAAATATATGTGGCTATGATGTTCTGACTGAGAAGGTTAATGATGGCACTATATGAGTTAGTGATAATATAACAAATAGTAGATAATGATAAGACAATGAATAACTGAATTGTATAATTGTCACTTAGTGAACCCTTCATAGAAGAAATTTGATTAGTCCAGTACATATATGCCTATTCATATCCTTACAGTGGCGGATTCAATTGAATTTGGAGAATTTTAGTTATTATTTAAACTTATGAATAATTATGCCAATGATTGGAAGCATTATTATTAAGCAAAAATATAGTTGGGCTTTTAATTGGATGCAAATATGTAACCAAATAGGAAGTCGGCCAACATGTGCATTTGTTCTTAATATTAATATTAGTACTATTGTTTCCGTTTTGTTCTTATGTTTAGGAAAATTCTAACTTTTACTCCAGTTATTATCATTGGACTTCAAGTAATACTTTATAGGAATTCTAATTAGATATTAAGTTTAGAATATTACTTATTAGGAATTGTAATTAAATATTGAGTTTAGATTGAGATATTGGAACATATTTTTGCCTTAAGAGATGGAACTTACTATGTAGAATATTATGATTCATTCTATGTTTGAAAGTTAGGGATATTGAGGTTTGATCCCAACTAGTCATATCGACATTGTTAATCAATATTTTTGCATAGATTGCGGCCATTGAAGGCCGTTTGATTGGTATTCTAGACGTTTCAAGGTTGAGGCACCTGGCATTGGCGAGGTAAGTGAGACTTTAAGCTTTAGTACTTGCTTTTTTCTAAAGCTCATTTTGAAAGTATGTTTTTCCTGCCTAGTCCATGTATTGGGATGAGCGTGCGCTTGGCAGAATCGGTGGTCTTTGACCAGCCGCAAATAGCGGTGGGCATCGGTCGGTTCAGTTCAGTTATGAATATTATCGGTTTTGCCTATCGGTTATCGATTTACAAATATCATAACCCGATAACCAAATCGATAAGATATTGGTTATTGATTATCGGTTAATCGGTTATCGATCATAATCGGTTCGGTTATTGGTAAAACAACTAAAACAATTTCGCAATGTATAAAACTGTTTCGGTATAAAATTGTTTTGCTAAAACAGTTTTATCAGATTTTAAGAACTGTTTTGCTAAAATTGTACATTGATATCTACTTTTTTACTCTAGTACATATATTATGTATGTAGATTAAAAAGTTCATTAGTTATGAAATACAAATTTTATAACAACTGACACAAGATAACTTTGTAACAGCTCAACAATTAAAGCACGCGACAAATCTCACTTCAGCTTTCAAACAAACTAAGAAAAATCCAGAGCCAGAATGCTTTCAAACAAACTAAGAAAAAGATGAAGATGAAGCAACTAAAAACATACACGAAGAATCAAGATGAAGCTGAAGAATGCGGCTGAGAAATGCGACTGAAGAGTGAAATGAAGATGCGACTGAAGAATCTGATGGATATGAGAAATGAAGTGAAGATGCGACTGAAGAGTGAAAGAAAGAAGCTGAGAAATGCGACTGACGCCGGCCTGAGTCTTGACGGGCTGACTGGTAAGGGTGTGATGTGACTGACGTCGGCCTGAGTCTTGACGGGCTGACTGGTAAGGGTGTGATGTGACTGACGTCAGCCTGAGTCTTGACGGGCTGACTGGTGAGGGCGTGAGGCGACTGACGCCGGCCTGAGTCTTGACGGGCTGACTGGTGAGGGCGTGAGGCGAAGAATAGGGAAATCAAAGAGTGAATTATGAATTATGAAACCCTAGTATATATATACATAAGGGTAAACTAGTAAATTAGTTAATATTTATTGGGTTATCGGTTTTACCCAATAACAGAATTGCCAAACCGAGCCCGAACCGATAACCCAATAAAAAAAAATTTAACCTGTTACCGAATCGTTAACCCAATAACCCAATACCGATAACCCAATAAATAATTAACTGTTCGGGTTATCGGTTTTACCCGATATATGTCCACCCCTAGCCGTAAATATATATTATTTTGTAAAAAGCTAAAACTATTTAATAAGTGATTTGTGATGTGGCGTAGTCTCGTGCTATGGCATTGGGGCATTGTGTATGTCGCCGTGATATATTTGGGGCATTGTGTATGCTGTCATGATAGATTTTGGACATTGTGTATGCCGCCGTGATAGATTTGGGGCATTGTGTATGCTGTCGTGGACTTGTTGGGGTGTTTGGTTAATTTCCTGCACTGCCGTTAATGACAAGTCCTTAGTGTAGCTTGTATTGAGATATATATAATGTTGTTGTTGGGTAATTGTTTGGACCTTATAAAGTAATTATATGGTAAAAGAATTTATGTGTTTGTGTGTTTGCATTTTCTAATACTTGTTCCAGAGTTATTCAGAGTGGCGGGTCGATGATCTTACTGGGTTATATTTATGTATAACTCACTCCTTACCTTCATGTCCATGCATATACTGTTGATGAGGGCGAGGCTAGTGCCTAACGAGTTCGCTAAGTGGATCTTATTGCTGAGGTGAGCCGCCACATTATTCGTGGAGGTCGTTGTTCAGCTCTATCTATCTTATGTCTATTATTTCTTTCGGGTTTGCATGCCCGTCACTTAAATTTTTATTAATCTATTAGATGCTCCACGGTCTTAGTATGGAACTTGGGTTAGAGATTTAGTATTTGAGTTTTCTTTAGATTTATAAGTTAATTATGAATTTAGTGTAATAATTATTTCGTATTTAGTAATATTTAATGCGTTTGGGCTAGTACGTGTTTCTCCCAATGCTTACATAATAGGTTAAAAGTACAGGAATTGGTTCTCATAGCGGGCAGTATTAGCTAGGTGCCAGTCACGTCTAGGGGTAGTTTGGGACGTGACAATCAGGATCTAATAGGTATAATCCCTCTCTAGCTTCACCAAAAACTTAAGGCTTCTTCATTAAAGGGGCCTGCAACAGACATTGACCAGATGAGAATGAGATAATGCAAACAAATTGTGAACAAAATCTATTTACTGATAGTAAATTGTATCTGAAAATTGGGACATGAAGAACATTTTCCATAACAAAATTAGGTAAGATAGAAATCCTGCCTATATGAGTTACTGTGACTTTGAAAGAATTAGGAAGATTAATGTTTATAGGAACTATAAGGGAGACAAAGAGATAAAAGAATTTGAGTCAAAACACATGTGTTCTGAAGCCCTGAATCTATGATCCAAGTGCTTGTATTAAAAATTTGAAAAACAACTTCCAGAATATTTGATAATTGTACCAGCTACAACATTTGAATTAATCTATGTGCTAGAACTTCCTAATTCTCCCACTCTCACCTATTTGATCAATTGAACCAAATATGAAAACTGATCTTTGGAAGGTGTTGGTTCAATATTTGATTGTAGTTGTTGTTGTTTGGATCCTCTCCATGTTCTCTGGATAAAACCCCATTGCTCCTGATTGCTCCCTGATTTCCTTTCCCATTAGTCAACTCAAAATCCTCAGGAAAACCTATGATCCTATAACAATCAACCACAAAATGTCCTGTCTTCTTGCAATAGGTGCAAGACATATTAGGGTTGAACTTTGTCTTCTTTCCTTTTAAATTTGAGTACCTTTGTGATGGAAACCCATGCTTTTGAGGATTATTCCCGTACTTCTGAGGTTGTCCAGTGAACCTTTGTGACTGCTTTCCATTCCTTTATGGAAAATTCCCTTGAATTGAATTACCTTGATTCCCTACCATCAATGATGAAGAATCAGGAGAAATGAGAGGATTAACATAGACTTCTCTTTGGTTTTCATCCTGAAGAACAAGAGAGTAAGCATGATTTATGTTGGGTAGAGGGTTCATCATGCGTATGTTTCTCCTTGCTTGTCCATAAGCATCATTCAATCCCATAAGCAATTGAATGAGTCTTTCATCCTCTAGTGACTTCTCTAATTTCTACTTACCTTCACAAATACATAGGCAATTGCATTTGACATCACAGTTGAGTGAGTCCAATTCATCCCACAATCTTTTGAGTTTTGTGAAGTAGCTTGCTATGCCATTTTTACCTTGTACTAAACCAGATAGTTCTTTCCTCAGGTGGTACAATTTTGCTCCATTTGACTGACCATATATGTGCTCCAAGCTTGTCCAGAGGTCTTTTGCATATTTTGAGTAAATTACACTGTCTCAAATCTCTTTGGACAGTGAGTTGAGCAGCCATGATGTCACCATGTTATTGCATCTGCTCCAAGGTTGATAATCTTTTGAAGTGAGAGCAGGTGCAGGGCATGAACTGTTGATAAATCCCAACTAATTTTTAGCTGAAAGAGCTATCAATACTGATATTCTCCACCCTTGAAATCCTCTCCCACCAAAGGTAGCATTAGCAAGTGTCATTCCAGGAGCATCGGATGAATGAAGAAAGTAGGGATGATTCTGATCAATGGTGATTGCATTCCCAGGTGCAGATTGAGTTAGAGAGGTCTCAATACTGCCAGCCATGAAGAATGTGATGGAAAATTCTCACAAAAAAGATGATGAAAGAACTTTCTTCAAGGATTGAGCTTCACTGATCTGATACCATGAAAGAATATGAAGAATTGAAGAGAGAATGTGCAAAATTTTCTGCATGGGCTGTCCTATATATACAAACACATCCTCTATATATTCTATGTAAAATAAAGAATAAAAGAAAGCAAAAAACTGTACAGTTGTCTAATTGTTATTTGCTAGCTATTAACAAACTAACTGTAATATTCTTTACAATGCTTATCTACACGTCTCACATGTGTGGGAATAATTTTGGCATCCAATGCTTCACAACTGTCCCACACTTGATCTGAATGGTTGAGATTTAATCTATCAATTCCTTCATCAATGGTTGTGATTGCTCCACATCTCAAGCCCTTTTGTGCAAATAAAACTTTCTTATTCCTTGTTATATCCGAAACATCTTCCTTTGTCGGAAATCCCCTTTCCTTTGTCTGAAGCCCTAAATTCCTTTTCTTGCTTTCACTTAATCGTTCATGGTCGTGGGCCTTTTTCTTCTCATCACTTCCATCAATGAGTATCAGCTTAAACTAACTGTTCAGCCAAGCTGAATTTTTTCTTGAACTGGAATAGAAGGCCAAACCAATCGAGTCTTGTTCTTCCTTTTTGGTTAGTATTTCCATAATTAAGCAGAGTATGTTATCAAGTGAAGGAACTTCGTTATTTTTCTTGAATAAATAAACATTCATATGCGAGGTCAAATATTTATTAATTTTTGTGACAAATTTCGAAATAATGAAACAAATCTTAATAACACGAAAGAAAAACAAAAGAAAAAAAAGAGAATTAATTGACCAATTGACAAACGCGAAAAAATAAAGAACTATCACTTGTGTTCCATACTTAGGCGATTGTCATCAAGAACATGGAAAATATGAAAATAAGGAAGCAACAAATTTGGAAGGACTAATTATCCGATTGAGAAGCAGCTGATGAGCCAGGGAACCTGAAGGTGCAGTAGAAGGAGATCCCACTTCTGGTAAAACGTTAATGGCAACCTTCATTCCCAGGAGATGTCAGCTCAATCACATCATTTCCAGAATTGAGGGGTTCAGTATTAGAACCTGGTTTGCCATTCTGGAAGTCAACCAGATTTGCTTTACACACATTGTGAAGCAGTGGCAGACGCCCGTGGTGGTAAGTGCTTCATCAAAAAATAATAGTGTGTGTATGTATAAATTAGGATTAAAGTTGTGTAAATTTTGTATAAATATTTTATTTGAACTCACTTAACAACTACCTATTTTACGACTAAAGTTATGTACTTCTAAGATTGAATCCGCTTACACAAAATTCTGGCGCCACTGTTATGAAGCCCCTGGTACTTGAAAATTGCACCATGCACAATTTTTTTGTTCATTATTAGGCCTTTTTGACAGATTGAATGATTGCCAAGGCATAACATATGCAGAGTTTTAACTTCAATATACTGATAATGTAAAAGAAGATATGGATTATCAGGTCACCGAAATGGTAATTACATGTAAACTTTCATGAAAAATGAGATTAGTAAAATAAAAGATAGATTTTAATTAAACTTATGCACTCACAATATAATATTTACAAGATCAGGTCACTTATAACATAATTACATGTGAATATTTGTGATAAGCGTTGATTAATAACCTTGTAAAAATAGTAACAATTCATAATTCACCGATAGTAAAAAAAAAATATTTTTATTGCCAGATAAAACTTAAATCTTAAAAATATAGTATGTTAACCGCTACAAATCGATAAGGCTTCACACACAGCTACTGTAATTTTTTTTACATTATCAATATATATAAGTTAATCATACTGTTTTTATTTCAGTTTATACGACACATTTTTTTTAGTTTGTTCAAAAAAGAATAACACGTACACTTGTTAATTTGGAAACATTTAACTGTATATTTCTCACTTTACCCTTAATGATAAGCTTTTATAACCACATAAAATAAAGAATATGATATGTTTAGTGCCCCAAGTTTTAAATGTTGTATAACCACACAAATAATGTGATATGTTTAATACCACAAATTTCGAAAATCTTTATTTTTTTTAAAACTCCACATCGATTCAGATTATATCACTTAAATTGAAACAGAAAAAGTAACATTATATACTTATAAAAAGCTAAGGCATAATATATATCCAGAAAAGAATGAGATTAAATAACATACTGAGCTTATCTCCAACATGGAAATCTTTGCTTTCAGCCCATGCTTTGTTGCCAACCTTGATCATCCCCAACCCAATACTCAGTTGCCATTGCTGAAGCAACAATGCTAACAACAACAAGTGCAATCAAGAAATCTTTCAAGGCCATTTGGAAGTACTTGTGGAGTTGTGTACTGCTTCCGGGTGGTAAAATGGTTAAAAGGAAACAGTTAACCACCCATATTATCGACTAAAAAACGGGTTGGATAATAAACTTTTTAAAAACGGGTAAAATATGGATAAGAACCATATTATCCGTTTAGAAAATGGATAACCTATGAGTAACCAATGAGTTTAACTTTTACATTTATAAAGCCTCAAATTGAGGGTTCCTCAAGTTAGGGAGACTAAGAATTCTCCCAAAAGTGATCATATGCAAGAAGTCATGTATAATATTGTTACCAATATTATCCGCCGGTTAACCCGTTTTTTATCCGTATAAAATATGAGTCGGGTCGGATAATTTATACATTTTTTTTATTACCTATTTTCAATCCGAACCATATCCGACTCGCCCCGCCCGTTTGCCACTCCTAGTACTGCTTTTGAAAGCTTTCTTAATTTGATTATCTGTTTGTAAAATTTTTGTTAAGCTGGATCAATGCCTTAAAGGTACGTAGGAGCATATTTTTATAGGATGTTGAAGTTGTGAAGTCAGCCGGCTAATGCCTGTTTTAACTAGGTATTTGCAATTTGGCAAGGCCATTTGCCTAAAGAATGATATGACGCCGTCTAACTAATTTATTAATACTACACCGTGTTTAATTAGGGCGGTGCATAATTTGCGAGACGATAGGGTATTTAGTTTAAGTTTTAAAAAGAATTAGTATTTGGTATTTTAAAATGAAATATCGAAATACCGATATCGTACCGGAATATAAATTATATTACACAATACATATCTTTTAAATTATAACATAAGTATAAGAAATTTAAAATTTTACTTTCTTTTATTCTCTAAGTTCATCAATTAACTCTAAGCAAGTAATTAGATATTTCTCTCTCTAGGTTGGTATATGTTGGTTTTGGACAAAACTTTTGTCAACAAATGTTTTTAGTTTTGTACTTTTGAGTACATTAATTAAGAATATTATCGTCTATGACTATATGCACTAGTTAGTATTTAAACCAAATAAACCGAAGTTACTGAACCGAATAAATCAAAACTGAAAAGTGAAAACTCGAACCAATCAAATTTAATTAGGTACGGTATTGATATAACATTTTATGAAATCGAATACCAAAAATACCAAACTAAAATATCTAAATACCGTATCATATAAACCGACGAACCCCTATGTTTGATCGATATTTTTATTTAAACATGACACAAAGTAATTTCACAAGAAATAAGTAGGGCACCCTTATTGAGAACAATACTTGCAGTGATGTCACGTCTAATGTCTACTCTCGAGAGTATAGAATTTATTTTACTTTCTTTTTACTTGCTTTCACACATATACTGTTTCCTGCCATTTCTATCCGTCTTTTAAAGATTTGACATATTAATTAAGAAAGTTATTTAATTGCATTAATTTATTATTTACGTTTGACCAAATAAGTAACTATTACTATTAAATAAGTAATTAATGGCTATATGACTTTTTGAAATGATAACGATTAAGTTGGAATAAATGTTAATGTCTCTTAATCTTTTAAAATAACAAATATTGAGGATTATATCTCCTCAAGTAATATATGAAAACGATCGATACCATACTACCAATAATTTAAAAAAAAAAAAAGGCTCACACCCCATTATTATTGACTTCATTTAAGGGATTCAATTATATCTTTTTTTTTCTCTTTCCTCTTCTCTCCTTTTTTAACACCAAAATCCCTTAATATACGCCAAGAATCTTCATCTTCTATCTTCCCATCATTACTCACGACTTTATATTATTAAAAAATAAAAAAATATTCAGAAATTATATGATAATTGTATTTTAATTGTATCATATACATCAATCCTAAAACATAATTATATCATACTTGTATCACAATTGTATCTAACTTGTATTTGGTACATTAGTACCCAAAATAATATATGATATAATACTAAAAAAATGATATACAATTGTCATGTATTTGTGGTACAAACTGTAAAATTCGTCATAAACTAACAACTGCTCGTAATAATATACGATGAATACACAATTATCATACATTTATAACGCATTCCTGCAACAATTATGATACATATACAATTATAATACAACCGTGATACATTTCTGAAATATTGTGATACAATTGTGATCTCCATCTTCTTCAAGTTTCAATTACAACTCTATACTAAAAATCTAATATTATCTTATTATAACTGTATTAGTATTGTATTGAGTATTGATGTATCATATACAAGTCACATACAATAAAGATTTTAGAAAGAAAGAAAATAAGATTCATAACTTACCCACACCTTGATTCTAGATCCGAATTTCGTCTGCAGTGTATGAATAAGAAATAGAGATTTTGGGTGATTAGTAAGAATTAAAAAAGAGAGAAATTGGGTTCGATAATCTTTGGAAAAGGAAATGTCGGAAATTTGGGCGGGAGGGGGGGGGGGTGGTATAAAATAAAAGAGAGATTTTGGGTGATTATTAAAAAAGAAAGGAAAACAAAAATCTTAAATGTAGGGGAACATATTTGAAAATGGGCTAAAATTAAGAGATCTTAAATTTTTTATCTTTTAAAATTTTGTATATAACTTGTAAATATAAATATAAAAAATAATTAATAGATTTCTATTATAAGTATATTATGTCACTCTTACCTCAGGTAGATAAGGTGTTTCGGGTAAATCCTCAAATAAAGGAACAGATGCGTGGGTCTGGGGTCACAAGGTCAAAAGACTATCTTGCCCCTGGTTGAAGAGATGATTTTTCAAATTTACCCCTGTTCGTCCCTCTCAGGTAAAGAGTAATGTGTTAAAATCCACATATCGAATTCAAGGAATCTCTCTGACTCATTGTCCTCCTAACTCTCACTCCACAACAAAATTTCCTTCATCTTCCTTATTCACTCTTCACCCTCTTATCAAATATCTCTGGTATATCTTTCTCTTTTCATTTTTACTTTGTAAACGAAAGAACCCTTTTTTTTTATTGGGGGTTTTGAATTTGCTGAAACTGTGGTTTTTTTAATCCTAATTTTTTAACTTTCTTTTTTGTCTGGGTTTTTGGGTAATGCAGGATATTAAGAAGATTTCTCGTATAGTTAAAGTTGCTTGACGATCTTGATCGTCAAAAATTCTCAGGTAATTTTTATGGTTTTAAAATCTTCAGTCGTTTGCTTACTTGTAATCAGTAATGAATGTCGAAAAACCTAATTTTTGTCTGCATGTTAAATTTTTAGGTGCAATTGAAGCTTTATTTCAAAATTGATAGGAAAAAAACAAAACCTAATTCCTCAATTGCAGAAATTGACTCCAAAAAGAACTAATTTTTGCATTAAAATTCTTGTCTAGTGTTTGACTTAATGCACCGTGGCAAAATATATAGGATATATAGAGAAAAAACAGCCACAAATTTCTCCCATTAAGTACTTACGCCAGCAAACTGAAATATGAAGGATACTCTAAAAAGGAAACTAAAGAATGAACACTGATCAAAATTAGGTTATTATTGGAGATTTTCCTTTCATTTTTTAAGAAAGTTAACATAGATTTATGTTTAGTTGGCATGAAGAATACTACATGTCAAGTCTTTTCCGTGCTTCTTAAATCTTAAAGTATGAACCTGGGAAATGTCTCTTGAAACCAAGAATCTTTTTTTATCCAAGATATACTAGCTTCTGTGTAATCTTTTTTTTTTTTTTTTGGGATAAGTTAAGGTTTTATTTGGAAGGTGAACCTTGGTGCAACTGGGGTGACCAGGAGATCATGGGTTCGAGCCGTGGAAACAATCTCTTGCAGAAATGTTGGATTAGGCTGCGTACAATATAGGGCTGTGCACGGATCGGATCGGATTTAGCACATTTCGGATTCGGATTTCTGATTTCGGATTCTAGAAAATGCAATCTGAAAGGATTTTAAAGTTTGGATCGGATCGGATTTCGGATCTTATTATGCCTCAAAGTTGCAAACTAATATGTATATTTTCTTTGTAAAAGAGGCAATGCATTAAGAAAAATTCACGTTTATACAATTATGAGAGTACTATGGTGCCAATATAGCTAAATCTAGCAATTGTAAAGGTAATAACTTGGAGGAAGATGTAAAGGAAGTACTGACTATCCGAAATTAAAGTGTAGTATTTATACATTGCCTAATAATTTCGGATTTCGGATCGGATATGATTAAAATATACCAATCCGAAATCCAAATTTTTAATAAACACAATTCGAAATCCGATCCAATCCGAAATCTGAAATCCGAAATTGAATGGATCTGTTCGGATTTCAGATATCCGATCCAAATGAACAACCCTAGTACAATAGACCCCTATGGTCCGTCCCTTCCCCGGACCCCGCACATAGCAGGAGCTTAGTGCACCGGACTGCCCTTTTAACATTTTATTTGGGTGTGAAAAGTATGGGGAAATTGTTGATTACATTTTAATCATTCTCCAACTGTGAAGAACACATAAAAAAGCAATTGCTTTTTTGTTGTTGTTGTTGTTGTTGTTGTTGAGATGATAAAAAAGCAAATGCTCTTAAAATTACCAACATAACAAATGCATGCATTAGAATACTATCATGTATAACCATGCAAGCCCCCAGTAATACAACTATAAGTAGAACTCGACCTGACTTCTTATGCTTCCTCAAATCTCTTTAATGCTAAATACGGTGTGGATGAAGCAGCCCATCAGCCACTCGTTGGTCGGGCAGTAGACTAAAATTTGTGTGTCCACAAACCAGAAAGTACAGAACAAACGTACATGGGAATAGTCTAGCACAATTATCAAACACGATCAAGCTTGGTAGGCATTAATTAGTCCTCTTTTTAACATATCTTAACAATTGCCATTTGCAATCTATAGAAACATACATGTTTTAGCAAAGGCATAACTGAATAAGAGACATTGTCCATATGTTTAACCAAAATGTACTTTAAAATTTTTGGACTATGATAATCCAGCAACTTCCTCACAGATATATAGACCTTTTTTTTTTGGTTAAGGTCATAATTTCATTAAAAAAGGGAAAACATACAAGGAGTAACCAAAAAGTACAAAACCTTACAAAAGGACATGACACCCAATCTTCTATACCAATAGGAACCTCATGGCTGCACCAAAAATAAATAAGGGAAAAGAGGCTACTCCTCAGGTGTACAAGATCTTTTTCTACTCCATCAAAAGCTCTACTATTCCTTACTCCAAACAAACCACATGAGTGCAAGAGGAGCAACATTCCAAGCCCTTCATCTTCTCTTCCATCTTCTAAAGGCACAACTAAACATAGTTTCCTTAGCCCTGCCCGACATCACCCACTCTATACCAAACCAACTCAAAATTTGTCCCCACAAATAAGATGCTATATCCGGCAATGTAAAAGGAGGTGATTCACGTCTTCTACTGATTCTTTACACATGATGCACCAACTAACACAAGTAACCTTTCTCTTTCTCAAATTCTCCGCCATCAAAATCGCTCTTCCTATAGCCAGCCAAGTAAAGAAGCACAACTTTCTCTGTACCCTAGGAATCCATACCGAATTATGTGGGAAGGAGACTCCTCCCTGGATAGTAGCTACCCATAATAGAACTTAATGGGAAAAATGCCATTTTCCGCTGCGCCCCATCTCCATGCATCATGTCTATCTTATGAAACTTATTGGCTATGAAGCAGTCCGATCAAGTTCTTAAATTCATCTACCTCTCAGTCTTGCAAGTTCCTTCTAAACCTCACATACTCATATAGACCTAAAGTGGTGAAGTGCTCAAATCCCCATACACCACCCCCAGCTTTGGTATGCCAATAGTAGATTCTTAGAAACATTCACCAAATGAAGCTACAAGGTCAGAGATGATATGGTTTCTTATAAAATTGTCAGCTAGAGATTTGCTCACTTGTACAATTCATCTTTTAGTTTAAAATATACTGGAAGCAAGCAGATCCAGAGGAAACTTTCATGAAGCCAGTAACTCTAGGACAGCGAACCTTATCTTTTGTCTCTGATTTTAAACTCTAAAAGTCATGAAGAATATAAATTTGTAATTTGTTGTTGATGCTTAAGAGAATTGTACAAATTTGCTATTAGTAAAGTAAGAAGCTACTGTAAGAAGCTATTGTCAAAAGACATGATTAATACTCTATGTTACAATAAGCCCTATTTATATGTATACATAACACATAACCTACTCCTATTACATAAGGGACTAGGACTAATTACATACATTCACATAACTATTCTAACAATACCCATCACCCATACAACAACCTAGATGCATCAGCTCTGTGGCAGAAAGAAGAGAAAATTTTTGTTTGCTTACCTGAGAAAAGTTCCTGAAGTTTGGTACCCCTCCTCAATTGCATCCATTAGTGTATTAGGTAGCAACTCATGCTCCATCAGCTTTGGGGCGAAAGAAGAAACAGTTGCCAAGCCAACACAAACAACTAACATTGAGCCTGGATCAGCTGCATCTCTGTACTACAAAAAGTGTCTCATCCCTCCTTTTTTGTGTGAGTGACCTATGAGAAATCTAACACTATTGCAAAACCCTGATGGGTGAAACAAAGCACAAAAGTGAGTTCAGTGTCTCCTTTTAAATTGACAAAACTGAGTTTAGTTCTTTTTTAAATAGACAAAAGTGAGTTCAGTTTCTGCTAACAAAATTACAAATTATAGAAAAATCTATCGGAAAATACAAATACTTTTGGCACATAGGGCAAAGAATAGTTTCACAAAGTCGAGCAGATTTCTCAAATGTACACTTGTTCGTCCCACTCAAGTAAAATAATCACATTAAACACCACATATCGAATTATTCGAATTCGAATCTCTCTGGCTCACTGTCCTCCGAACCCTCGCACTACATGAATTTCTCCCTAAGTCTCTTCTTCCTTCACTCTTGATTCTCCTGTATGTATATTTTTCTCTTATCATTTTCACTTGTAAATTAAAGAACCTTTCTTTTTGGATTTTTGAATTTGCCTAAACTGTGAGTTTTCTTTTACTAATTTTTAACTCTTTTTGGTCTGGGATTTTGGGTAATGCCGGATATTAAGAAGATTTCTGATATAGCTCAAAGTTCCTTGACGACCTTGATCGCCAAAGATTCTCAGGTAAGCTTAATGGTTTTAAATCTTTTTGGTGATCTGCTTACTTGTAATGGGTGATGAATGTTGCAAAAACCTAGTTTTTGTCTGCTTGGAATTTTTGGGGCAATTGAAGTTTTTCATAATTGTTATGAAAAACAAAACTGATCCTCCATTTCAGAAGTTGACTCCAAAAAGAACTAATGTTGCAATAAATTAAGTTGTCTTAATCGGCCCCTTTATCATTTGACACCTCTTCTCGACTGAAGTGCAATTCATTGACACTCCAGTCCAACACATTACAAGCATGAAATACAACCGCACTAACACATAAAATGAACGAATTATGAAATGCCACGTGTATTTTAAAAAGGACAAAAAAAAAAAGAAGAAGTGGAAAATCATCCCTTCTTCTTCTTCCAAGCTTTCCCAAACCCTTCCCCTTCCTCGTTGAACCCATGACCGTGACCACCATTTCATCTGCAAAAAAATCGGCAAAGAAAAATTCAGATTGTACCTTGAAGGTTCTAATAACCAAAAATAAGAATAGTGGATTTCATAAGAATCCAAAGTTAAGTACATTCATCATCTTTTTCCTTCTTCCAAGTTCCAAATACCTACGCCTCCCTCCGTATCCATTTTTGACAATTCCAATCGAAAAAGGTAGTAGGTGACAATCTGGAGCGGGAGTGAAGGGTGGCGGTCGTCACCATTTTTCAGCCTAGTCGACAACAAAGGTTTTCCGGTGAGTTTGTTTGTTCTCTGCTTCTGGCATCTTGCTGGTCTTTGGCTAGTGCCGATAATAGTTTGAAGAAGTTGCAGAAAAAGAAGAGGGAGATGGGTCGCCAACCGGCCGACTCGTGGGATTTTCTGCGGAGGCAGCGGCTGACTAGTGAAAAGGGTAGAAAGAGAATGGGGGCGGCTGCAATGGCTTTATTTTATTCTTGTTTTTCATCTTTGGTCCGGCATTAGTTTGCTTTGGTTTTTCTTGTTTTCATCTATGGTGGAAATTTTGAAGAAGGGAAAGTAAAGATGAAGGTAAGTGGGTTCACAAAAATTAAGGTTAGTTTTTTTTTTTTTAAACTGAGGAGTTCACGCTCAAATGTGAGTTAAAAAGCACACGCTTCGCCATGCCAGCATGAGGGGTTACGAGTTGCACTTCATTCGGGAAGAGGTGTCAAAATGGTAAAAGGGTCCGTTGAGGTGTCCATCTGATTTTTGAGGACACCTTATATGGGCTGTTTATGAATTTCACCTTAAAATTCTTGTCGGATGTTCTATCTGCATTTGCTTAGATTTGTATGAGTTGCAGAAGACAAATGCTTAAGCGGAATGAGACTATTGGAACCTAGTGGTGTATTCTTATGCATTTTTGCGTTATTTTTGCAACTTGTACGTTATGGACCTAATAAAATGATATGTTACAATCTAAAAAGAAATGTCATATGTTAAAATACAACAACAAACAGGATGCTTGATTACATATAATGAGAAAAACAGGCACAAAAAGATACCTTGATATAATTATGATTATGAGTTTATATAACGTATATATAATAAGAATATTAGGACATTTCTTGCCGAACATTTTACCCTCGTGGTAATTTGCACCCTAACCGCTTAACTTAGGTATCAGAGTGCCACCAAAAGTCTAATGTCGAACATGTTATCTGTGATAGGAAAAACAAAGCTTTGTAAGAACTATACTTCTATGCAATTTATTTTGTTTTTACATCCATCACTTGGTGTATCACTCTTCATATACAAGCACAAAATATTAACTACATAAACAATTTTTTTTCTCTCTTCTTCCTTTTACTCGATAGCATGAGATGAATATGATGCGAGAAAAGAATTTTTTTCTAATAAAGATTGTGGCTGTATTGCCTTTTTTCTTGTTGAAGGTATGTGGTTAGATTTGTCATTTCAAAAAGGATAAGAAATTGACAAGATTATAAAAAATAGTTTGCACCAAATCTACGTGCCTCCCGTTGAACAGTTCAAATTAATGTGTCTTTTAGTGACCATATTGTATGGAAATATTATTTATACCGTATTTTTCAATGTTGCTATTGAACTGATTGATATTGCCATGCTAATTCCTATGTGCATGTAAAGATGTAGATGCATCATTTGAATCTTGTCCCACTCTTTGTACATATTGAGGAAAATAATCAATCTTTAGGAGGTGTAATACAAAAGATGGAATGTCACTATATGATTGTTTGAATTGTAACAGTTTGACAAGGTTCGAATGAATCATAGTAAATACAAAACATGCAATATCACACTATCAGATTCCTTGAAATTGTGGATTTCTTCTTTGAGACTTTGTCCAATTTGTATCTCCTTGCTCCTTTGAAGTTGAATGAACCTCAACTTTGTAAGCAATTCACACGTTTTGCTTCTTTTTGTCGCTCTTCTACTGTGCCTTGGCTTGTAAAGTGGTTTGTTTTATATTTTCTATTTATGCCTTGTCTTTTACAATCTATATTGCCGGCTTTGGTAGGAGGATTAGAGACGCAAATAGAAGCACTGCAGTGTTGTTGTCTTTGAAAAGAAAACAAGGTCTTTGCTAAAATATCATATCGGTTATTTGCATGTTTGGGATTAGATTCTTTCAATTTCTTCAAATATATGTGGAAGCCATTTTCAGTGAGCTAATAATCTATTTTTGAGATAAGTTACTTGTCAGCACTTATTTTGGTCAATGCTGCGTGTGTCTTCACGTGGCAATAACCAATTCAAAATTGCTTCTATCTTGCGTTGAGTACTTTTTAGCACTCTTGGTATCTCTAGAATATTGTAGAGAACAAGCTCAGAAAAGGAAAAATTGTATCCCTAAGCTTTCAAGATAATAACAAGGAGGCAGCCTTGATAGACTTTCTATCATCTCCTGCTGGATGGTTGTTGAAAGGTGATCATGGGCTTATGAAATCCCTTTTTATCATGTTTCACCGTGACTGCTCTTTCAAATCACAGGATATTTATTTACCCCCTCCCTCGAGTAGTTTAAGCTATTTGTGAGAATTTTGCGACTTCTTCAAGTTCTTCACGAGGATGAATATCCTGTTTGTAATATTTGGGGAAATTTTACCATATTGATGTAGGAAACTGTGGTTCCTCTATAATCATTGAACCTAAATGATAGTGAAAAATATTGTAAGTCTTGTCATTTTTTTGAGGGTGAAACAGTAGGCAAGCAAGAGATTTTGAAGGTTTGAGAAAGCTCGACAATTTTTGGGGTTGTTTTGGATGCATATTTGAATTGTTTCTAACAGAAGTAAATTGGAAAGAATCAATAGTTTAACAATTCCATGGAGAGTTCTTCAGGACCAACCTTTTTAAGTTAAGTCATCATAGACCTGGTGGTCACATTGATATTACTATTCTTCAGGACCAACCTTTTTAAGTTAAGTCATCATATACCTGGTGGTCACATTGATATTACTATTATCCCACTGCCAATGTTGGTGCCAAAGAGGAATCAGTCGGAGACATACGATCTTGTTCTCTTATGATTTGTGTCATTGATTCCATCAACCAAAACCTGTTTGAGGCGGCCTCTTTTTTAACTTTGGATGAGTTGCTAGCTAAGTCGAAATGCAATTCAAGTTGAAATCAAATATGAACTTAAAAATGCAAATATATTGGAAATTATGTAAATAGGACCCGGATTAAAGCATGAATGATTATCAAGTGAAAACATAAAGGGCATGTTATTAGTTCTTCAATCCCTCTTTTCTAACATCTCAAATAATTAACTTGTCCTTTTCGTCATCAAAATAAGAGAGCATGTTAAATAATTCAATAGCGAAAAATTATAATACTGAATAATACATGCTTAAATTTAGGGGGAAAGACATATGATCAAAGGAAAAAATAAATCTTGGAGCAAAGTCTCTTCATTTCCTTTTCGATATAGGCCTTGGTATAGTGAATGATATTGGAATATGCTTTTTGTAATTGTGTTAATTAATTGAAGAAGGTATCATGTGAAGTCGTGTTTTGTGTCCAATAGGAAATAACTTAAGTGCTATCCTCCTCCTTCAATGTCAAGACATGAAGAAACTTTTTTTTTGAGTTTTTTTGTGCGAGATATGATGGCTTAACTTTTAGCTTTGATGATTTCTCTGTGGAGCTTTAATGGCAGTAGTTCACGTTTACCTTCTGGTGTTATGTAGGGTGCTTAACAATTTGGAGTTCTTTTTCAGGCTTACCTTGAGAAATGGTAAATTTAGCTCGTTTCTCGATTCCCTTACACTGCAAGTTTTCGAATTCCTTCTGGTCTTATAAATCAGAAAAGAAAATATATGTTCCTTTTTATTCAGATTTTTGATATATGGAGGAAAAACATTTATTTTTTGTTTGTATTTCTTGTTTCAATCCCGTGCAGGACAACAATCTTTCTGGAGAAGACAATGACAACATTGACTGGGATACTGAAGATGAATTAGAAATACAGGAAATACAGGACACAACATTTTCCTCATGCATGGATTTAAGAACTACTGGACAACATGCTGTTAGATGTGATGGGGAGGTAAATGCTTTAAGGCTATGTTGATACCTACTGATATTTCTTGTCAACGACATCTTTTTTTAACCCAAAAAAAAAAAAAATATATAGTTCACACCATTGCATCTCAACTTATGGTCATTTTTGTTCTCTTACCTGAAGGCAAGCTCATCATCAGTACCCTGTCAGTCCAAGTTCATTCAGCAGTTTGTAGTGATGGGATTTCCTGAAGCATCTATTGCAAAAGCAATAGAGCAAAATGGTATTTGTATTTCACTAGTCTTTATACAACTAAAAATTTGATTTTTCTTTTGAAGGGGAGCCTTGGTGTAACTGGTAAAGTTGTTGTCCGGTGACCAAGAGGTCACGGATTCAAGCCGTGGAAACAGCCTCTTGCAGAAATGCAGGGTAAGGCTGCGTACAATAGACCCTTGTGGTTCGGCCCTTCCCTGGGCCGCACATAGCGGGAGCTTAGTGCACCGGGCTGCCCCTTTTGCCCTTTTGTGGCATTTATGTATGTGACTTGGGACGCAGGAGAAGATTCAGATTTGGTGTTGGATGCTCTTTTGACATTCAAGGTGTGTAATGTCTGCCTCATTTTTTTCAAACTGCTTATATTAGATTTTGTAATAGAAGGTCAATGTATAAGGGAATGAAGATGGTTCAATCCACCCCTCATTTGGCTACCACCTTTTGTTCTTCTAATAGTTGCCTATAGATGCCATCACTTGCATAAGATGGTTTATAGAGAGAAGCTCATTTACATGTTCCGAGTAAAGTTTAGATTAATCAGGGTTTTAAATGAGATGGTGACACTTAGAGATTGGGCCATGTGAACACTGGATTCCTAGGGGTTGACTGTACAATGAATGATGCGAATTGTTCTTTGTCCGGTCTGCACAACTCTGTTAGCAAACTTGAACTGTTTTAAGAATATGCATGAGTTCTCCTTCCATTTTTTCACAAGTAATGACCCTCTAATACTAACAACCCCTCCTCAAAAAACCATCTCCAATAAAGAAGAGGAAATAAAAATAGAAAAATTATGGTCTTTGCATAAATTTTAGCAGTACTAGTCCCACGTTACGCGTGTACCCTATGTCGATGGGTAACCGATTTTAAAAAATTACATAAAAATTATCTATTGAGTTGTAAAATAAAAATAAAAATTATTAAGAATTATCTACTGAGTTATAAAAAGTAATTTAAATTTCTTGAAATGATGGATATTGATTCTACTTAGCAAACTCAATAACAGAAACAATATTATTCCACATAAGTCCTCATAGCCTCAACTCAAATATTTAGTAATTTTTTTTGTCAGAATATTTTATTTTCTAAGAGAATGATTTGAAGTCCGAACTGGATATATATATACTAATTATCTCTACAGTGGGAAAATTCTTTTAGTATTAGTTAATTCAACCCCTAAACATTTTTTTCCTGTAAGTTTGGGACTTTGAAGCTCGTCTTTTTAACCATGTATCATATTAGTAGACTCTATCATTCCATATAATTGAAACTTATTATAGATATTTATCAAAAATTAAATCAAAACGTACAATAGCTAATTTTGCAAACAAATCTCTATTTTTTCCTTATAAATATGGTTCTCACAAAGAAGCATTTATTTGAACATATAATATGTAAAATCATGTAATAAAACCTTAACAATATAAATGAGAAATAAAATTTGAAAAGAAAAACTTGCCTTTAAAATGCTGTACTAGTCGGCTCTAAGTCTCAGTCACACGCTCCACATGAATCTTCCTTCATCTGCACAATAATATTAAAGATTCGATCAAGAATGGCTTTCATAAATTTGTTAAATATATATTGTTTGAAGAAAGTGAGAAGTCTAATAACTTTACAAAAATAACAAATATTGATAAGGAAATAAGTAGAAAAAGAACAACAGTATCCATAGAACATTAGATAAGGGAAAAAGTAGAAAAGAGTTAGCTTGTTTTGCACCTTGAACTCATGTCGATGGGGAACTAAAAATAGGATGAAATATTCCAACGAAGTCAAACCTAAAGAAGCCTAAACCTAAAAGAAAGTAACACGTTAGTAAAGACTACAGAATGCTAATCCTAAACAAATAAAACCTAAAGAATCCTGAACTTAAATAAAGTCATCTCTAATAAAAACGGTGATACACGACAGTTTTGGTTTTATCCCCAAAAATAAAATAAAAAATTAGTAGTGATTACAATTACAATTACAATTATATCCAACATAAAATATATTTACGAAGGATAAAAAAGAGAACGACATTTCGATAGGGGCTTCGTGCTTTTAATATAATATAGATTAATCATACATTCATACTTTTCATTTGTCTTCGGATGTTGCAGGCCCTTGAAGACTCTCCTGAAGAACAACCCAGTGCTAGCCCTCAACCCTGCATTAATTCTGACGATAGCTCTTCTGAATACAACGAGAACTTTCTGGATGATGTGTATGAGGAAGATAGTTGGTCCTCCGACTCCGACAACTGTAGAGTATGTTATCCTCAATCATACGCCATTCTCTGTTTTTCTTTTCAGTGTCTGACTGTGGCATAGGAAATATTCTGTCTCGTTTCTATTTGTTCAAAAGATACATTTAGCCATTTTTCTGATCGGGCACCTTTTTGATCTTTGTAACACGTCATTTACGTAATGCAATGTCAGTGATATGGTATTTTTGAACACCCATGGCTCCTTTTCCTAACTAGATTATACGAGTAATATGAGGTGGTTTAGTTTTACAAATTTGCGGACAAATACAAAATAAAATTAAAGGTATTTGTGATTTTCAGCTTTGACAGTCATCAGGTTCTTCCAGTTGGAGGATGCACAAGATATTTTCATTTTTCTTTTAATTTAGTATTTGGGGAGAAATAGAAGTGGTATGTGTGGGAGTAATTTCTACAAATGAGGAGACGGTGACCTGTAAAAGTAGTGCTGAAAGTTGGACGAGTGTGACTCGAAATTAAATTTTTAGCTGCTCACTTTTTTTGGGGCTTAAAGGACCTTTTGTTTCACGTATTATGCATCAACTTGGAATTTTTTTACCACTTAAGATGTTTGCTCGTCCTGAATCTTGTTACAAGTTTTCTGGGGACAATTATATAAAGCTTTTCTAACATTTTCCTTTTGCAACTGTGACAGAATTCTGCTAAACAATGCTACGTAAAAGTTGAGAGCAGTTCTTCGTCTGAAAAAGAGCAGACTTTATTGTTCCTAGCAAGTATGGGATACCCCGCGGAAGAGGCTTCCATAGCAATGGAGAGATGTGGTTCGTATATTAAGTAGTGCATTGTCCTCTGCATAACTAATGTGATCTAAATCTTTTTATCTGATTAGACATTTAGTTTGGCTTTTGATATGTATTAATTATGCTAAGATTTTAATGGCGGAAGAAATCTTATTCATGCAAGTTCTGGGTTAGATGCCACTCTGTCGAGTTCCTAGTTATGTATTTAGAACAAAATCTGTTTATTGACACTACAATATTCATGGATATCTTATTAGAACTGTAGCACCTTTTTTTTTTTTTTTAATTTCATTTCTAGGTTATTGATGTCCTATTCACAACTTTCTAGGTCCAGAAGCATCGGTTGCTGAATTGACAGATTTCATATGTGCTGCTCAAATGGCAAGAGCAGAAGATGTCTATCTGCCAGAAGATGTAAAGGTCTGCTTTCCCCTCGCAGTATTTTGAAATGGACTCATGTGAACTAACAATCTGTCCAACTTTGTTTGCATTTATAATTGCAAATTCGCAGTATCATTTTCCATAGGATTGATGCTTTTTTCCTGCCATTGTGACAGCCAAAACTGAACCATATATTGAATGGTAGTGGTGGATACAAGAAGAGGAAGATGTACAATGAATTGTGCAAAAGAAAAAAGGCAAAGGCGATTTTTGAGGAAGAGACAATTCGTTTGCCCAAACCTATGATTGGATTTGGGGTTCCTACCGAACCAGTTCCAGCAATGGTTCGAAGAACTCTTCCCGAGCAAGCTGTTGGACCCCCATTTTTCTACTATGAAAATGTGGCTCTAGCTCCAAAGGGTGTGTGGGACACAATTTCTAGATTTTTGTACGATATTGAGCCCGAGTTTGTTGACTCCAAATATTTTTGTGCTGCTGCAAGAAAAAGGGGTTATATTCATAATCTGCCGGTTGAAAATAGATTTCCTTTGTTTCCACTTGCCCCGCGTACCATTCATGAGGCACTTCCCCTATCAAAGAAATGGTGGCCATCTTGGGATCCACGGACAAAGTTAAATTGTTTGCAAACAGCCATTGGAAGTGCACAATTGACGAATAGGATTAGGAAAGCTGTGGAGGACTTTGATGGTGAGCCACCAATGAGAGTTCAGAAGTTTGTTCTTGATCAATGTCGGAAGTGGAATTTGGTGTGGGTTGGAAGAAACAAAGTTGCTCCTTTGGAGCCTGATGAAGTTGAAATGCTATTGGGATTTCCAAAGAACCATACCAGGGGAGGTGGTATAAGTAGGACCGATAGATACAAGTCGCTTGGTAATTCATTCCAGGTTAGCCTAACCTTCTTTCTTTTGTATTTCACTGATATATGTGTCTTATTATTTTCTCCGTCCTTCCCCTTTTTTCTATGAACTTGGGTTTGTTGAATATAGTGATGCTACTCCTTTTATTGGCTTATTCAATTTCTTTTCTTTGTTAGAATAATTTTTGACATGATACCTGGATCGATCATTTCGATTAGGTTGACACTGTGGCGTACCATTTGTCGGTGTTGAAAGACTTGTTTCCCGGTGGTATCAACGTTTTATCACTCTTCTCTGGAATTGGCGGTGGTGAAGTTGCTCTTTATCGTCTCGGTATTCCACTAAACACAGTGGTTTCTGTGGAAAAATCTGAAGTCAACAGGGATATTGTGAGAAGCTGGTGGGAGCAAACTAATCAGAGAGGGAATCTTATACATTTTAACGATGTTCAGCAGCTGAATGGAGACCGCTTGGAGCAACTGATAGAGTCATTTGGAGGATTTGATTTGGTTATTGGTGGAAGCCCGTGCAATAACCTTGCAGGCAGTAACAGAGTGAGCAGGGATGGGCTTGAAGGCAAAGAGTCTTCCCTATTTTATGACTATGTTCGGATATTGGACTTGGTCAAGTCCATAATGTCCAGACATAGACATTAGTAGACAAGTAGTAGGCAAGTTCTGTACTTTGTTTTTCCTTCATTTTTGCAAATTACTTTACTAAAGCCCCCTTACTAATCTTAAAATCGAACATTGAGAAGGTTTGGTCTTTGATAATGCAATTCTTGTGTTTACTTTTTAAGTGGTTTGCCATGTTTCACTCTCACATTTGAAGTTAATTGTGCTTGTTCGTGATCTAAGTTGTCTAACTTATTTAGTCAAAACTTTCTTATAAAAAAAGAACTTATTTAGTCAAAACTATGAGCTGTGTTTTTTTTCTGATTATGTGTCTGTTTAATTTATGTCCTCCAAGACTTCTCTTTATTAAAGTTCCAGGAAAAAAATACTTTTCTTTGCTGCTATTCTCTTATATCTTGCTTAACGTTATATAGGCTCTAATAGAGGAGCTGCAATGTTATACATAGAAACAAGATTGAAATCCTGGATTTCTTTATAGCTATATCTTTGTCTAGATTATAAAAATAATCACTCTCTCTCCTTGTTTTTCTTTTAAGTCTAAACCAAAATGATCCTGGTTCTTTCCGTGTTCAAGAATCTTACAATTTGACAGTACTTTTGAGGTATTTCAGATGACAATTTTCTCCACTTTAGTTTTTCAATCCTTGATTGGCATTTGTAAGAGAAGCATTATCTTGGTTGAAATGAGGTCTATGATTACTGTTTAGGGAACAAGTGGACTACATTGGTTTCTGCTGATCATCATCTTGATATTTCATCTCAGTGGCATTCTGACAGTGCTGCTGCCTTATGATCTAGCGGTTTTAATGACCATTGGGTTCCATTCCATCTGAGTCTTTGTGTCCAACAAACATCCTTTAGTCATACTGAACTTTGAAAATGTCTTGACTGATATAAAATCATCTATTTATGATGTTATCGACTCATTTCTTGAAAGTCAGTTTTATTTTTCTTCTTGACAACTTTCAAACAAATCTGCACATGCTCATAGTCTCTTAGTCTATTTCCTGACAGCTTGGAAGCATGTGCAACCTCATTAATTTTATTACATTTCAACTTCAGCATATTACTATTTGATAAGGGTTGTTTGTGCTAGCTTTAGTCTCTTTTATACCATAGGATGTCTCAATCTTATTAGACCATCCTCCACGCATCTAATAAGTGTGTGAGAAACCAAATGAACCTCTTGGGACTAACATCAATTGGAGAGCAACTATCATATTCTGAATTGCTTTAAATTTAATAATTTTTCGTGCTGCTTTTCCCCCTTGAAGTTCTAATCTGAATTGTTTCATCTTCTTACAGGTTATATCCTCCCAACTGCCGTTACTTATGCTAGATTAACAATTTCAAGTAAGTGGCAGGAAGCTTCTCTTTCAGATCTTTGGATTCACGTAAATTATTTGAAGCATTCTTTTCCAGCCTAACAGATAGTTTTCCTCCATTTTCTGTTGTTTTCAGATCAGGCGTCGTGTAATTTTTGTGCACAAATGTAAATCCAACTATTGTAGTTGACAGCAGTAACAGGAGGCATTTGATTAAACAATTGAATTCATCATCCAACTGTGCGTTTCTTTAAGAAGGTGATTTAGAGCAAGCTAGCTGAACATTCTTGACCTACGCTGTGTTCTTTTATCTTGTGTTCTGCATATCATGTGAGAGGTTTCTTGAAACTGAATGTTAATGAAAGAGTTGAAAGATGCCATATTTTTGCTGGTTTGTTTAATTTGTTTGTCTGCAGGTTTTATGATCATCCATAAAATCATAGAAATCATTATTGTTCATAAAATCATGGAAACCTTTTTTTTTTTTTTTGAA